>PVIA01005864.1:0-107495 GCA_004024845.1 Tonatia bakeri
GTTCCTATTTTTAATCTTCTTTTTCTTAGGTAAGTCCCTTTAACATTTCATATAATAAGGGCTTGGTGATGATGAACTCCTTTAACTTGGCCTTGTCTGAGAAGCACTTTATCTGCCCTTCCATTCTAAATGAAAGCTTTGCTGGATAGAGCAATCTGGGATGTAGGCCCTTGCCTTTCATGACTTGGAATACTTCTTGTCAGCCCCTTCTTGCCTGTAAGGTCTCTTTTGAGAAATCAGCTGACAGTCTGATGGGAACTCCTTTGTAGGTTACTGTCTCCTTGTCTCTTGCTGCTTCTAGGATTCTCTCCTTCATTTTTACCTTGGCTAATGTAATTATGATGTGCCTTGGCGTGTTCCTCCTTGGGTCCAACCTCTTTGGGACTCTCTGGGCTTCCTGGAAGTCTATTTCCCTTGCCAGATTGGGGAAGTTTTCCTTTAATATCTGTTTAAGTAAGTTCTCAATTTGTTGCTCTTCCCTCCATTTAAAGGTGTCCTGGAGGTCCCTAAGTCTCTCCTCATTTTTTTGAATTCTTGTTTCTTCATTCTTTTTTGTTTGGTTGTTCCTTTCTTCCTTCTGGTCCACTCCATTGATTTGAGTCCCAGTTTTCTTCCCATCACTATTGGTTTCCTGTGCGTTTTCCTTCATTTCTCTTATCGTAGCCTGCATTTGTTCATCTAATTTATATCCAAAGTCAACCAATTCTGTGAGCTTCCTGATCACCAGTGCTTTGAACTGTGCATCTGATAGTTCGGCTATCTCTTGGTCACTTAAAAAAATTGGTTCTGGGACCTTCAAATCTGTTTGAGCCATCTTTTTTATTTTTATTTTCCTTTGGTTTGGTTTCGGCTATTTCATAAGGGCGGCAGAGCCTTAGGTGTTCACCAGGGCGGGCACCCCAGTCGCTGGGTTGTGACGTTGTATGTGGGGGCGGAGTCTGAGAGGGAACGATGGCACCTGCTCAGTTCTCTCTAGGACTTCCGTCCCCTCCACTGCCTCCCACAAGCAGACTGGGCCCTTCCAGTGCTGGCTCCTAGGCGGGTGGGCTTGTGCACTTTCTCGGACTCTGCTGGTTTCCCTGAGAAGTCTCCTGTGAGGCTGAGAGAATCTCCCGGCCTCAGCTCCCAGACGGGGCTCTTAAGCTTTGAAACCCGGTGGTGCTGCCCGTTTTCACTGTTCGTCTGCGCCAGAATGTGTGGCTGGGGCCAGCCAGCTGCCTTGAGTCCCTCACTGGGTCTGCTAGTCGCCTCCCAAGCCCAGGGTCCGCCACCAGTCCATCTGCTGCCTTCTGCGCCCTATGCGCCCGTGCCTGCCAGCCACCGCTTCTTCTCCCCCGCCTCCCCACCCCCGGACCTCTCGACCTCTGGACCCCTCTGCGTAGGCCTCCGACTCCGCCGCTCCTTACCGGTCTGGATGTACAGGAGTCCGACTTCCGTTTAGTTCATTTCCCTCTGTTCTGGTTGTTTTTTTGTTTCTCAATTTTTGTTGTCCTTAGTTTTGGTTGCTCGAGGAGGCACAATGCGACTGCCTATGCCTCCATCTTGGCCGGAACTTGGATGTAGCTTAATTGTAATGTTTAGTTTATAAATGGTTCTATTTTCTACTGTAAAGACTTGAGACACTTTTTGGTTTCAAATTGTGCTTCTTCCTGACAGCATCCTCTACAGTCAGGATCCAGCTGAAGCAGGTTGAACTGTCCAAGAAGATCACAGGAGCTGCAGAGTAAGTTGCTGGAGAAGCCTAACTCTCTGCAAGCCTCCGACGAAAACTCTGCCCCAAAGGCAGACACCACTTGAAGAACAGTTGCCAACAGTAACCGCAGCCCTAAGGCCGGCCCAAGCCAACCGCCCGACCCTGCTGCCATCGCTACCATCTTCTGCAGGTCTCTGATTGTTCTTATCACAAGCATCCTCATTCTGGCTTCTTCAATCTTCATCAGAAAAGTAGGAAAAAAATCCTCACTTTGTTATCACCTATACTCTTGTGTCAAAGACCCTGATGGGTTGGTACCCTGCTGAGCTCTTGCCAGTTCCTTTCTACTCATATTCCCTTTACCATGCATGTGATATTATATTTGCTTCTGGGATCTAATGTTGGGCAAAAACAGTTACTATCCAAGCTCTGATAGAGTATGAGAACTAGTGTAGAAGATAGATAATTAAATAAACTCACAAATAAAAAGACAGCAACTCTGACAAATGCTACAAAGTGAAGGTGCATGGTGTCCTGAGAGCATGTAAAAGAGGATTTGACTCCCCGTTATAGTGCACAGGGGAGAACCCTGTGTGAACTTGCACCAAACTTGGAGAATTTATAGATGCTAAATGATTGTAGTAGATGCTCTAGGGCCCTGCCCCGACCACCCACACCATCAGGGTTAAGGCACTAATTCCAACAGATGCAGGGAAAGTCAGTGCCTGATGACAAACAGCTAAATTGTTCTCCAGCTGGAAACAGTTTGTGGGGGGGTGTGGGGAGTAGGGTAGGATAAATGTCTATATGGTATCTTTAGCCATTTTTTGACATCTATTTCTTCATCTCTCTAATCACAAACCTTAAAAAGTTTTGTGAAGAATTTAGTTAAATGTAGATATGTTTATAAAGTACCTATAAAAATACCCCCCCCCCAAAATGTATATAAAGTGCCTAATACCAGGTTTTCTGTTTAGGAGATACTTCAGCATAATTGTGACGAGCCTAAACTTGATGATAGAATATACTGGCTTCAATTATGACTATACTATTTACTCAATGTGGGTGTTTAGACAAAGTGATGAAATGGTTACAAGATTTTCAATCATATAAGTTTTCTGGAGATACTATAACCCACACAGCAAAAAAGTAAGCATTCAATACAGACATTATACCAACTAATACCACCTAACTTCAATTGTCAAGAATATTCATTGATTGTTTTAATCTTTATATTTTAGTGCCCAGAATAGCATTATAGTTTCATAAATATTTTAAATAAATAGAAGATAATTTCCTATTAGTAATTTATTCAGCAATATATATATTCATTAAACATATTTATAAATTGCCTTCTATGTGAAGACCTGCTTAGGTAAAGATTCCCTGATACAGCTGAAGAATTGATGGATATTTAAGATTGCCAGACATTTAAACAGTAATGTGAAATTCAGAGGTTTTATTGAAGGGCATGGGCCTCTAACAGAAGTCAACCCCAAGATTTGAACAAGAATAATTTGCTTACCCATCTAATATATACTGTATGATTTTGTAGGCTTTTTCCATATCCCTCTCTGTCTGTATTTCTTTCTCTTGTTTATAGAGAAGTAGTTTAAAAAAAATTGTGAAGTATTAGTTACTAACTTCTCACAAGTTGCAAGGTGGCAATATATATCTGCTATAGATTGCAGAGATACATTCAAAGCCATATCTACTAAAAGTGTTGTGCCATAAATTTTGTGTAAAATATAGCAGTGTCAAATCAGAAAGTCTCTTTTATGCTATCTCCCCAAATTTACCATTATTCCTTTATTAAGTTGTCAGCCAGAAGAAAATGTCAAAATAATACAGTCAGGAATTGGCTCTCACCCTATCCTACAGAGAACCACTGAAAAGTCTGAATTGCTATTTCTCTTTAAAATAAAGCAAAGAAACTATGTAAGATTTTTTAAAAAGAACATTTGACCTTCTCAGCTAAGCAATCTTTGGCCTCTGTTTTGCCCTAGCTGGTGTAGCTCAGTGGATTGAGCTTGGACCTGCAAACCAAAGAGTTGCCAGTTCAATTCCCAGTCAGGACACATGCCTGGGTTATGGGCCAGGTCCCCAGCAGGGGGTGCATGAGAGGCAACCACACATTGATGTTTCTTTCCCTCTCTCCATCCCTTCCCCTCTCTCTAAAAAAAAAATAAATGAAATCTTAAAAAAAAGAGCATTTGAGGCCTTAATAATAAATACAAAAAGAATATATTAGAGGATGATATTAACTTCAAAATATCAAAAAGAAATAAATTACCAAGATTAATCTGTAATTCTTTTTGCCCAACACATAGCAACAGCGTTCAGTCAGCCACCTATTCACTAATTTGAACAAGTTTACTTTTATTTAATTTTTCATAGAATCTATATTAAAAACAAGAATAGCTCCTCTTCATTATTAAGTCCCCGCTGCAATTTGTGACATTAATATTTTAATACCGCACCTCCCCAGAAAGCTAGATTTTCTATTTGGTATTCTAGTAATATTTATCCTGTGGTAGCAAGTTTTTGCTAGAGTAATATTATTAATATTATCACATAAGTAAATTTGAGCCGTAATAAGTCCTCAAAAGATAAGGATGACTGACAATATGTCACTTATTTTAGAGTCCAGACTTGAGTGAAAATGATTTCTTAATTTCTTTCAATAACAATGGAAATCTCTATAATTTTTCACAGCATGATGGTGTACAATGGACTACTAAAATAATTTAGTTTTCTCACAAAAGCCATTGAAAGCCAGAGATGCTGATATCAAAATTTTAGAGTAACTTAGGTAATTAACTTCTGTGAAAAGATACTTTGAAGCCTAGAGTTATGTATTTGTAGAAAGTGAGGGAGGACATCTAGGGAATATCCACTTAGAAATATTTTTTACCTAATAATAGTGTTGTATTCCTGTGCCTTGTTTTATGGAATTAAAAAAAAAAACATGAAACAGTACAGTTTTTGCAGTATTCTGAGGGTCTGAGACAATGGAATATAACTTAAAATTATAAAACATTAACAAACTGAAAAAAAATACTCTGATAATAATAACAAGAAGAAGAACCTGCATTTACTATGAGCTAGGGGCATTAAATACTTTAAGCATAACTCTAAATGTTTTATACCTTTCTATCATTGCTACATTAATGACAATGAGGTAGGTGTTGTTACTACCATTGGTATATAGGTAAAAAGCCTGTGCCTTGGAAAACTTAATAATTTGTCCATCCTTATTATTTAAGAGATAAAGTAGGATTTAAACCCAGGTTACCCAACCACAGTTTTTATTCTTAATTACTTTTTAGAAATTAATAAGGATTTAGTGTGTGTAATACAGTATAATTGTAAAATTTTAATTTCAAATACATACAAGCATACTATTTGTTGTAAAACTCTATTGAACCAAATTTTCAGCTTTATTTAAGAGAATCTACTGGAAAATATATCTTCCTTATATTTCCTGTATCATCTCTTCAGATTTGTTTTTCAAAATTAGACTTCCAAAATAGTAGTACTTCAAAAATTTTATCTTGGCAAAAACATTCCTAAGAAAAATAGCTATATAAATGCTTACTCTTGAACTTATGTTCAATTATTTCTGACCATGTTCTTTTAGAGCTACATGCTCAACAATTTTCCTCAAAGTTATCTATAGAAACAATTGTATAGAAAACAAATGATAAGCATAAAAGAGTGTTTTCTATTTACTTGAAACACTAATTATTTCTTTCTGTTTTATCAGATCTACTCAATATATTAAAATAGGCTCAATTTGATGAAGTATGTAATTTGAAATTCTTAAGTTTGTAATTTGAATGATTACTTTCTCCCATAAGCTGCTTAAGGATTTTTTTTTTTTTTCATTTGTAAAGCTAAAACATTTGGCTAAACAAAACACAGCATCAACTTAACTTGTCATGCAATCCATTGTTTCTTAATCGTCTTCTACTGATAATCTAAATGATTAGTCTTGCCTCAGTGAATCCTTTACTCTTTTAATACACATTTAGTTTAATCCCTATTATGTATTATGATTTGTCATAATTTGAGAAGTGAAATTAAGGAAGAATTCTTTTAAAAACTAAAGTGATTAAGGTAAAAATGCTTTAAATGTAAGACAAATTGCAAAACTAATATTTTTAGCAAGGCCAGATGTCACATATAACAGAGAAAATGCCTATGTACTTTATAATCACTAATCTAAACAAATTGTGATTTGAAAGCATAATTAAATGGGAAGATATCCTTATAGTTTCAATATGTAGCCTGTTCATTTTTTACCAAATATGAAAATTTTATAAATTATAATAAATAGTAATAAAAACTACCTAATTACTGGGGCAAGCTATTCTCAACACAAATGAAATTTCACAAAAGACTGGAATAAACAAAATGTCCAGGAAATATATTTTATTAAATGCTTTTCAAAAGTCATCATTGCTATTTGTTAAAAGGGCATAATAGCTGGACAAACCTCAGACACATATAAATTCAGTTTGGCAAACCATCATTTTCATTTTAAAGCAAATCAGCTTTGTAAGTATTATCAAATCAGTTCTTGACTCCTTAGTTCTCAACACTCCTTTTATTTATGTAGACTCATTTGTTATGTATTTCATCTCTCCAGCCCAACTTTGTATTGCTTTCTATTTTTCTAGTCATGCTTGTAACAATCTATCTTCCTCTTTTCTACATCAGTCTATTCTATTTTGAAATTTCAAGTCTCTTCACAAATCAAATTTTCTCTAATTCTTGTCAAAGGCAAGACCTAACCTCTTTTTTTATTCTGAAAAGACAGAAGTATGAGAAATAAAAGTATATAATGACCAAGTTGGTAAACTAAAAAAAATGCTTAGAAAAGCTTCTACTTTGAAGTAAACTACCTGCTTAGCTAATAAACTGCCCTTGCCTGTTTAATTTAGCCTGTGAGCTCCTGGGACAAGGAGAAATTACTTCAACATGGTTTATAAAGTAGTGGGCTCGCCAGATACTCAACAAACAGCAATAATGAGTACTTTGACCTTTTGAAGTCTTTTCATCCCTAGTATTTACCAGAATTCACTCTATTGCTATTGTTCATTTGAATGATTTGGAAAGGGTATATGAAAAGTATTGTATATTCCATACTCTGCCATCTCCTACCATGTATTATGCTCCAGAGAGTAAACAAGTATGGATATCAAAGGTAATTCTCACTTATTTTTTAAAAAATCAATGAAATCATTAAGATAACGTATGGTGGTGGAAAGAATTCTGGTAGTCTTAATGATGCTGGGTGCTGGTGATCTCAGTTAATTAGATCATGGCCATAACAAAGGCAGAAATCTGTGGTGAACAATGGCTTTCTTTTTATGAGGCATTAGCTCTACCCATAACATAGGCAGATGACTGATACCTCCAAGAGTAAAATGGTAAGGGAGCAACAGAGTGAGTTGATTTGCAAAAGTCTATCTTCACTATTTAGGATATTGTTCAATATGCCCACACTCTACTGATAGTGAGTTAATAGTATCTGTTTAATTAAAAAGAAGAACTGGTTTGTTACCTTGCAGAGCAATGTCAATAGGCTTTTTATATGATATATAAATTGTTTATGATTCTAAAATCCTCTACATATTTCCCACATGAAATATTTAAATACCTTGATATGAAGCATTTCTGTTTATTATGGCTAGTAGGAATGTCATCTGAAATGGCTAATAACCAATAGTCAAATAGTCTAATAAAGTTTTGTCATTTGTATTATTTTTGGCTGATTATTTTTAATATTATTTGCTTTACATAGTGCCTTTCATTAAAGAAATCTTATATCCACTGAATGGGAGAAGGTATTTGCCAATGATACATCTGATAAGGGGTTAACATCCAAAATTTATTAAGAATTTATATAACTCAACAAACAATCCAATTTAAAAATAGGCAAAGGACCTGGAAGGACATCCTCCAAAGAAGACATACAGATGGTAAATAGTCATGAAAAGATACTCAGAGTCACTAATCATCAGAGAAAGCAAATTAAAAGCACAATGAGATATCACCTCATGCCTGTAAAAATGGCTACCATAAATAAATCAACAAACAAGTGCTGATGAGGATACAAAGAAAAGAGAACCCTATGCACTGTTGGTGGGAATACAGATTGGTGCAACCACCATAAAAAACAGTAAGCAGTTTTCTCAAAAAATTAAAAATGGATTTACCTTATGACCCACCAATTCCATATCTGGGAATGTATCTGAAAAAAACCCAAAATACTAATTTGAAAGAATGTATGCATTCCTATATTCATTGCAGTATTATTTATAATAGCCAAGATATGGAAGTAGCCCAAGTGCCCATCGGTAGAAGACTGAAAAAAAAGCTGTGGTACATTTACATAGTGGAACACTACTTGGCCATAAAAAGAAGGAAATCTTACCTTTTGCCAACAGCACAGATGGACCTGGAGAATATTATGCTAAGCGAAACAAGCCAGTCAGATATAGAAAAATATCATAGGATTTTACTCACATATTAATTTAATGGACAAAATAAGCAAACAAATTAGAAACAGACTCATAGATGCAGAGAACAGACTGACAGCTGTTAGAGCAAAAGGGGCTTGGGGGGGCTGGGTAAAAAGGTGAAGTAATTAAGCAAAAAATAAAACCTCACAGACATAGACAACAGTATGGTGATTACCAGAGGAAAAGGGGAATGGGGGAGGTAGAAGAGGGTAAGAAGATAAATGGTGATGGAAGGAGATTTGACTTGGGTGGTGAACTCACAGTAAGATATATAGATAATCTATTATAGAATTGCACACCTGAAACTTATACAACTTTATTAACAAATGTCACTCTAATAAATTAAATAAAAATAAAAAGAAACTTTATGATAATGTTATGATGATGACATTAAATATATCTTGTGCTGGTTATCTACAGTTTTGGTACAAATAAGACATAGTACCAAAACTTGAGGATATTTCAATCCACTTTTGTAATCAAGTTTTATGGTTTCATTTGTCAGTGGGATCCCAGTGCCTAGTTCAATGGCTTATACTGAGACAACTCTGCAACATGCTTATGAAATTTCACTGCCCCACTGAAGTACCTTTGTACTCCTACAGGTCAACAGCACACATGAGGTGCATGGCCAGCACACTAATATAAGACCTGGGCCAAATTCTTTGAGATCTTATCAGTTCAAGTGAAAATCACTTGGGTATAGAAAATGAAAGGCATAAGTCAAATTCTTGTGGGGCCAGGCAAGTAATATAAATAAGTAATAAAGAGAAGACTGTGAAATATTAGAGAGTAATTGAAACTAGCCAATGAGAGAGCACAGCATCTCTCATGTGGCTGTGTCTACTAAGCTTTATGGAGCCAAGGACCATCATTTACTCAAGAGCATCCAGTATTACCAAAAAATCGAAATTCTAAGAGAATCTGAAAATTCAGAATTTCACATAAAATCTCAGAATATTAGTCAGGAAACAACTAAAAATATTTAAAAACCTCCCCCTGGCCATTGTGCCTCAGTTGGTCAGAGTGTTGTCCAGTAGACCATAAAATTGTGTGTCTGATTTCCAATAAGGGCACATACCTAGATTGATGGTTCAATCCATGACTGGGGTACAGACAAGAGGGCAACCAATCAATCTTTCTGTAATAAGCAATGAAAAAAGATGTCCTTGTGTGAGGATTAAAAAAAAATTAACTCTCCAGAGGACAAAATAGATCACATCAGCTATTGGAGCTAGCCCTTATGCTATAAGTTTATGATTTTTTTGTGAACTACAAAGAAAAAAGAGTAAGAATAATGAAGATTTAGGTCTTAAATGTAACCTGAATTTCTCATGTTTCAATTTTCTTATGTAAAAATAAAAATTAATTACATTATTTGTATAGTTTACTTCTGCTATAATAATTTATCTCTTTATTACATAGAGAGATGTATGAAGTATAGACTTAGACCATCAAATAAGGATGTTTATCTATGTAACCCTTGGGACATTCCAGATATGCATTGTGCAGTTAATTATAGAGAAAGGCAAAAGAAGTTATCTTAGAAATAAGGAAGAAGAGTAAACTGGATGCCAGTTTCCAAGGAGGTTCTGAGTAAGTATTCACAAAACACAACTGAAGTCAGTTTGCCCATGGCAGGAGTAAATTTATACAGTCAGTGACAGAAAAGATAAGATTACTTGGAAGGCTGGTAAAAAGTCTGTTTTGGTCATTAGATTTTAGAAAAAGGAGGTCAGAGGATTTATTTTGAAGAAGAGGCTTAGGAAATCGGCAATGAGGCTCAATAGTAAGAGATATATTGTCAACAAAAGAAGTAGGGGAGAAAAGTTAAGAATAGGATTGTTGGAAATGCGATAGCCAAAGGAAGTGTTTTAGTTATGGGATAAGGAAAGTCTTACTTAGAAGCAATCTCTAAAAATAAATCAAAGGTAAAGCAATAACAACAGGAGCTAGCTAAGTGATTTTAAATGACTTAGTCAAAATTGGCAAGCCAAGAAAAAGTCTATTTTGGCAGTTTCCAAACTTAAAATATTTTGGACAGATCTATAACATTATTTATTTCCAAACATAATCATTTTTCATATATATTTTCTCTCCCACTACTGAAATATCCTGGAATTTTCCTCACAAATTAAAAATAACATTAGAAATTATTAAAAATTAATTATGAATAACTGAGAACAAACAACATATATCCATTTTACTGATCAGTTTTTATTTATATTGGTCTTCTCTATCTCGCTTTGAATTAAGAGTGTGAAAAAGAGTTAATAGCAAATTTTAACCCACATGTTATTTGAGAATTCACAACAACAACAACAAAAAAAGACAAAACATACTGGGTTGGTTAAGCAGCCAGTCCCATACCACAGAAGAAATGGATCAGAAGAGGGTACAATAAGCTCTGTTTATACAAACTGCCTATAGTTTGGCCACTTTGCTCAAAGTTGCATCGCTATATCTTCTACTTCTGAAAAGTTAAAGATAAGAGTAGTTAAATAATTTTCCTAAAGGTACTGTGAGGGGCTGAGCAGAATTTGAATTCAGATTAGGTAGACACCAGATTCTATAATCATAATTGCTTCACTGTGTATCTGTCTCCAAGTGGGGAAGAGAAACCATTATGGCAATTCTCAAAATGTTTTCTGTTGGAATGCTTTTGGGTGGTTTAAAATTAAATTTATTGAGGTTACAATGCTATGCTACATCTTCACTGTGTGTTAACTACCAGAAGTCAAATCTTCTTCCCTCACCCCATATTATATTTGACCCCTTTTCCCTGCACTACTCCCAATCCCCTTCCCCCTGGTAACCCCTATACTGTTGTCTGTGTCTGAGTTTTTGTTTGTTTGTTTTTTGTTCATCCATTTGTTGTTTCAGTTTTATAGCCCACATATGAGTGAAGTCAAGTGGTTCTTGAACTTTCCTGTCAAGCTTATTTCCCTTAGCATGATATTCTCAAGATCCATCCATGTTGTCTCAAATGGCTTTGTGTGTGAGTGTGTGTCTGTGAGTTTTTCTTTTTTTTGCTTAATTCCTTCACCTTTTTTACCCAGCACCCAGCTTCTCTCCCCTGTGACAGCTGTCAGTCTGTTCTCTGTATTTTACTCTGTTTCTATATTGATTGTTAGTTTATTTTGTTTATTAGGTCCCACATATAAATGAAATCATATGGTATTTGTCTTTCTCTGACCAGCTTATATCACCTGGCATAATGCTCTCCAGGTCCAACCATGCTGTCACAAAGGGTAAGATTTCCTTCTTTTTTCACAGCTGAGTAGTATTTATTACACTGTGTAAATGTATCACAGCTTTTTTATCCACTCATCTACTGATGGGCACTAGGGCTGCTTCCAAATCTTAGCCGTTGTAAATAATGCTGCAATAAATGTAGAGGTGCATATATTCTTTCAAATTCGTGGTTTGAGTTTCTTCAGATATATTCCTAGAAGTGGAATTTTTGGGTCATAAGGCAGGTCTATTTTTAATTTTTTGTGGTAAATCCATACAACTTTCCACAGTGGCTGTACCAGTCTGCATTCCCACCAACAGTGTATGAGGGTTCCTTTTCTCAAGTGGCTTTTTTTGTTTGCTGTTCTCTCTTCCTTAATGGCAGTCCTCCATATTCTCATGTAGCTGATTCTTTTGCATTATCCAGGTGACATCTGTTTGCTCCCTTCTTTAGAGACCTCCTGTACCTGACTTATGCAGAGTGGCTCCTCCCTCCCAGGCACGTCCCATCCACTGCACTGTTCTTCCCCCAAAACACTTTCTGTATCTTACTTCATTCAATTGTTTTTTTTTTTTTTTGTCATCTATCTCCTAGCTCTGGAATGTAAACTGTATGAGAGCAGTCTTCTTATCTATATTGTTGATCACTATAAACCTAACTCTTAAAACCATGCATTACCTATAGTAGACACTTAATAAATTTGTGCTCAATTCATGAATAAAGTGTAATCATCTAAACTTGACCTTTCTTTAATCAGTTCTGGCTAACAGACAATTAAAGGTAGTATTGTGACATTTTTAAAAATAGGATTACATCATGTCATGTCAGATCCTCAATTCCCATGGAAGTAAAAATTAATAAATAAGGTATACCAAACTCTCGATGAACTTCATTCCAACCATTTTCACGACCTCTCCCACCTAACACAGCATCATAATCATGACTGGGACTGCAGTCCCCGTGAGTCTACTCACTGCTTCGACCACCTATGCTTGTGACATTCCTCCCCCCACCCCCACCGGCTGAAAAACCACCTCTAATTCAGACTGATAGCCTCCGTTTCCCTCTCCTCCTCCCCAGAACTTTGCTCTCATTTCCAGTACAGACTTTATTTCAAAAGAGTGTAATGTTTACTTTCATATCTTCTCTCCCACCTCATATTGACACCCTCAAAAGTTTGGAACCATAAACTAACTGACTTAAAAATGACAAATTTTACTGCATCATGCCAGTTTTGATGACTGGTTCATTTTGTCTATGTTTTAGACTAGACTAATGACCAAGAATGCATACCAACATTGATATTTGTAACAAAATTTCAAATTTGTTTATGTCTAACATAAATTTAAACAATTTTCTGAATAATATTTATGCATGATAACTAAAATGAAGATTGCTACAATTTGGGTGAAATAAAAAGAACCAATATTAATGTGCAAATAACATTCATGAAGTGGATTAGTCAGGAGGTTTCCTGAAGCCCTTGATATGTGGCAAACCACAACCCAGGAATCAAAACCATAGTAGCCCTAAAACATTAACAAAGCCTAATGCAGGACAATCGTGGTCCTAATTTTAAACTCTATTTAATTGTATATGTATGTGTGTGTGTGTCTTATATATAAAATATATGTGTGTATATGTGTGCATGTTTATTTATAAATATATAGAAATAAAATTTGTAACTCTACCCATTTATCTTTCTATTAGAAAATACTTCTCTCCTCTCCTAAAGTAGCTTTAAGAACAGTCTCATTTGTGGCTAATAATCTTCCTATCACTATATCTGTAAAGAATTAGAGTGTCCCCTACTGTCCAAGTTAAGTAGAGGAACACTTCTCTTAAAAAAATTTCAAACGGAAATTTTAACTTAATGCTTGAAATTTCAATCAAAGCCAGAATCCCTTGCTTCACCTTGAACCCATTATTAAAACAGGATAAAAAGAGACATTTGATTAAAGTTTTCCTCCAATAAAAATATATTCATCTAACTTAGCCTCACTGCATATTCTGCTATTTCCAGCATAAGAAAGCTTTTTTTTTTTTTTGCAAAATTATAATAAGCAAAGAAAGGAAGAGCTGGGGTGAAATGTCAACTTGGCAGTAAAATAGGCATTGAACACTTGCAAATGATTTTGAGTGTAAAAGAAATGCAGAAAGATTTGAATACAGTGTTGTCTAAAATCAAGATTTCAGTAATTCTCTATTTTTAAAGGCTAAATTAAAGTCCTGGCCTTTTTGCACATTTTTTTTGTTTTAATGGACATTGCAAGTTAATAGATGGCTTGGCTGTAGATAATAAAGATTTCTGTCATTTGTGGAGTAGTACAAATCAATATCAAAGCTAGAGACTGCAGTCACAACAAAGACCTCAGTATGGAGCTACCAAGAAAGATGACATCTCAAATTTTCACAGAAAAAAAATTACAAAAGAAGCTGTTCTTTGAATTTGTTGAAATCCATTCTGCCTTGTAAGATAATGTGCCTAATTGGATTTTTTTAAAGCCAGCTTTGGAGACCTTAAGAATTTTTTGAAACTTACTTAGGTATTAGTATTGAATGTCTTTTTATAAGAAGTAATATACTATGCTGACTTGTATTAAAAATTAAAATATTTTGAAAACTTTTTTAACCATTCAGCCAAAATGGGTTACAAATGAAAACAGATATGTAACAAAGTTATGCCCTGGAGTCCATGTCTGCACTCATGAGATCAATAAAGGATCGATTAATCTTCAAGTAAAATTAATTTTCCAAGATCAAAAATGATTTTCTCAGTTGTAGAAGTGCTATCATTTGGACACAATTTTTTCATAGTTATTTTCATCATGAGATAGCTGAACCCTAAGCTTGGTTTAACAAAACATAATATTGACATATAAAGTATTGGTATAGGCAAATCCTTAACATATAGTGTAAATCCCAAGTTAACTTTGTAATGAGTAATGTTGGCTTCCTTCCTAACTAAGCCAACACTAATGGATCCATTCCATCCATTCACTTTTAGCTTTGATTTTTAGGGAGCAATATTAGGGAGATAATTCTGAAAAAAATCCCTGCTAAAATGAATGGGGCTAAAATAGTACTAGTGTATTGGGAATAAAATTTAAGAGGGAAAAAATGATGACAGAGGTAGTGAGATAGATGCTGAAGGATAGACATATTAATGTACTCTGTATCACAGTTACTAAATGCATTTGTTCAGCATGGTTTATTTGGTTTCTACTTAAATTACATTGATTGTTATAAATATGATACTGTACAATTCTTTTTCTTCCTACCATCACTAAATAATTTAAGCCCTCTCATAAAGAAAAATGCCAACTCTTCAAATTTAAGACACTGATACATAAAATTAAAATAACTTTCTTATTAACAATATATGTTTTAGGTACGGGGTTGTATTTGTAAATATTACATTATGTCATAAAAATTATCAAATTATCAAGTTTAAATTCTTATCTATAAAGGAGGCTCAAGAACAGAAAATTCACCAAGTTGCTTGCAGCATAAACTTTAGTTTAAAAAAAATCCATAGACAATCTACCATCTGTCTCCTAAATCATGTGAAAAGAGAGGCTTTGAAAATCCAGCCTCAGCTAATGTGACATGTTGAAACATTAATCACCCCCTTAGGCCAATATAATTGTAGCTCCATGTTAATTACCTAACAATTAACAGCAGTAATTTCCAAGGGGCAATCAATGAATTAGCTTGTGATTTTCCCACAGATTTCAGTCCCACACTGCCAATCTGAATGCATTCAAATTCCTCATCGCTGTTCATCAATGACACTTCTGGTGTATGAAATAAAAATTCATTTGCACCCTTACTAATTAGGCTTGAATATATCCCTGTGTGTATTGCAAACTCTCTTCACTAGCACAAAATCTCTGCCACAGGCATTTTTCCCCATTTAAAAATTCATTTTCTATTAAATTAGAAGGTCACCTAGCAGGAAAATGTACTAATGAAGATTTTATCACTAATGAATTAAAGGTTTTTAATAAGCAAGTTTAATTAAGTTATCCTAACAAGTGATAACAGCTATTTACCACTTACGGGGATGTGTGCACGCGCACCAGAGCACAGAGAGTTGGAAATCATATTCCTTCAATTTGGTAGACGCTGTATAGTCCATACATGGATGGAAGTTGACTAAGTGCATAGTTGTAAGACTGAAATAGTTTTAAAACATAACAATTGTCTTGAAGAGGAGGAGAGGAACATGCTTGAAAAAAGAACTCATTATTTTTTGGATTTTATCTGATAAAAAAATAGAGTAATTTAATAGAATATTTTCTTCTCCTGACCCTTTACTTGCCTTGGTGTCAGTTACATCTATGTGTTACTAATTTATATTATATTCCAAATAACAAAATTATATTTGATTATTAATGTTTAAAATTGTACTACTTAGGAGTTATGTATTATTTTGACAAAAACATTATTTTAATGAAAATATGATATGGCACACACAAATTTCTCCTGAGAAAAGTGCTACTCTCCAAAAAATAAAAATGAAACATATATATGGTATATAATTACATATTGGTTTAGAATTCTTATTGAATTTACTAACATATTTTTTACCTTTATTAATGTTGCGTACATATACAGAGGTTTTGCCCCTTGAAGATTACCCCCCTTTAAAGTTAGTGATGAAAAAAGAACAAAAAAAATAGATTAGCAATATAGAAATGGTAGGATTCCAACAAGACAGTACCAGGCAGTTCTGCAGGTTCACAACTGGGTTTTTCTTCCTTTAAAAGATTCATCCATGAGATATATCACTTTATAACTCATTTCATTCATTCATGAAGCACACACAACTCTAAACATTATTTTTAATATAAATCACAAATAAGTATTTCATGTTATTTAAAAGTGTCTTGAAGTCTGTGTGAGGCATACACAAAAATGCAACGTTAACTGTTTTAAAGGTGGAGGCGAAAAGGAAGTAAAGTCATGGATTACAGGAGGCAGAGCAAATCTGCCTTCCTGCATGTGATCTGTAGTGAGAACAAGTGAACAAACACATTAGGGCATTAAGTAATTTAAGAAGACTCAGAATATGCAACCCTGAATAGTATGAAATATAAATCCTCCTTTTACTTTCAGATCCTCTTTTTTTGAGCAGGGTTTAACACAAATTATGAGTAAATCTCAAGGTACCCATCATAAAATCAAAGAATTTTTAAACCAGAAGGAACTTAAAGAGTTAATTTCAAAATGAAAAAACTAAAGCTAAATGATGCAAAGTGACCTATTTATGGCCATGCATCCAGTTAATGACAGACACAGATTTACAGGCCCATAGGCCTATGCCCTTTACACCACATTATGCTGCTACACTGTTAGTAATGTCATTATTTTGTCATTAATGTAATATTTAGCAAAAATTACTATACTTTATGAAAAATATTGGAATTTAGCCTCCTTCCTTTCTGACCCATTCATTCTTTTCCACCATTAACTGTTAAGTGAGTATACAAAGAACATCATGATATCTCTTTAGTTCCACATAAAAATAATCCAGGCCTCTTTAAGAAAGCCTCTTTAATGCCTTTGAAGGCATCCATTAAACTGATTCCAGTTTTCTGTCCACCTTTGTCCCACCACTCCCTGATAATGTACAACTTTGTAATGAGTAATATTGGTTTTGCCTGAGTTCTTCTGGCCAAGCGATTGATTTGATCCCTTCTGTCCTTTCATTTTTAGCTTTGATATTTAGGGAGCAGCATTCTTTGATAAAATAATTCTGAAAACTCTATGCCACATCGAACAGGATTATAATAGGATTGGAATATAGGGAATACAATTTAAGGGGGGAAAAGTGATAGAGGTAGTGAGATGGTGGAGTTTTGACCTTTTCTGTTTAAAAAAAAACAACAACGTTATATCCCTTTGTAAAACTTCACTTTCTATAAAACAAATGTGCAAAAAAGCAGTTCTGGGGATTACCAAATCAGTACTGGAAATTCTTCTATTTGTTTTTTCTTTCTTTTCTTTTTCTGACAAATTAGCCTCAATACAATATCCATAGTCATGTCATAGTCACTCCAAAATCTCTGCTTTAACTTTAATATCTCAAACATTTTGACTTCTCCCTATTCAAATCCAACATATTTTGCTAATGTGTCCCATGAAGTTTAACTACCCTACTCTAGGCTTCTTCTATTTTCCCTTCTAAAATATACTTCTATGAATGTATGTCACAGGTTAGCTTTAATAAATAAAAAAGAACTTATCACCCCAAAGTTCATTGCAGTAGAATTTATAATAGCCAAGTGCTGGAAGCAACCTAAGTGTCCACCAGTAAATGAGTGGATCAAAAAACAATGGTACATTTACACAATGGAATTCTATGCAGCAAAAGAAAGAAGGAGCTCCTACCCTTTGCAACAGCATGGATGGAACTGGAGAGCATTATGTTAAATGAAATAAGCCAGGTGGTGAAAGACAAATACCATATGATCTCACCTTTAAGTGAAACCTAATCAACAAAATAAAGCAAGCAAAATATAACCAGAGACACTGAAATAAAGAACAAACTGACAGTAACCAGAGGGGAGGGGAGAGGGGATAACAAGGGAAAATGGGGAAGAGTAACCAAAGAACATATATAAAGGACATATGGACAAGATCAAGGAGGGGTAGGATCGAGGGTGGGATGTGGGAATGGATAGGGTGGAGGGGAGTAGTGAAGGGAAGATGGAGACAACTATACTTGAACAACAATAAAAAAATGAAAATCAAAACCACAATGAGATACTATCTCACACCTGTCAGGATGGCTTTTATCAAAAAAAGACAACATATAATAAGTGTTAGAAAGGATGTAGAGAAAGGAAAATTTGTATACTGTTGGTGGATTATAAATCAGTATAGCAATTATGAAAAATATAATAGAGGCTTCTCAAAAAATTTAAAAATAGAACTAAGGTATGATATAGCAATTCCAGTTTGGTGTATATGTCCAAGAGAGTTGAAATAAAGATCTCAAAGAGATATCTTCACTTCCATGTTAATTACATCATTATTCACAATAGCCAAAATACAGAAACAACCCAAATGTCCATGGAAAGAGATGAACAACTGAAGAAAATGTAGAATATGTAATCAATGGAATATTATTCAGCCTTATGAAGGAAGGAATCCTGCCACTTGCAACAATACGGATGAATAAGAGGACACTGTGCAAAGAGAAATAAGCTTGTCACATAGGAGAAATATTGCATGATTACATTTATATGAGATTTCTAGAATAGTCTAACCTATACAAGCAGAGAATAGAATGATGGTTATCAGAGACTGGGGAAAGAAGGAAATGTGAAATCGTTTTTCAATGGATATAAAGTTTTTCTTATGCAAGATGAATACATTCCCTAGACCTGTACAGCATGATACCTACAGTTAACAATATGGTGTTGTACACCTTAAAATATGTTGAGGATTCAATGCCGTGTGCCCTTACCAAAAACAAAGCAAAAGGAAAAAAGCGCAAGGAAATTTTGGAGGTGATGGATGTGTTTAACTTATCTTGGTTGTGGTGACAGTATTAGAGGGGGATGCATATGTTCAAACTCATCAAGCTGTACACATGAAATATGTGCAATTTGACCTCAATAATTTTTTTTTTAAGTGAGTAGCATGTCTGAAGTGTTCCAAAGAAAGGTCTGGCCTTTGATTTGTTCCTGGGAGATAACATCTAAACCCTTGGAATATCTTGTCTGATAACAGTATCTTTGTTTACCTGGGCCTTGGGGACACACCAGAGTTTATGTTGAAGTTGTGATTTATGGCAGGGGCCTTGGGCCATGCAGATTCCCTTTGACTTCTGGAGGGGCTGAAGAGTAACTAAGACCAGACTTGTATGTGCTCCATGGCAATCACCAGGAAAACTCAGGGCACCAAGGCTCTGATGAATGTCCCTGGTTAGCAATACTCCATATGTGTTCCACATACCTCTCCTTATGACTCCATGGGGAGAGGATACCTGGATCTTATGCCTGGTATCTCCTTCAACTTTTTGTTTTGCTGATTTTGTTCTGTATCATTGTAATGTTGTAAAGCATAATCATAATTATAACAGTTTTTCTGAGTTCCATGAATCTGTAATGGGGTAGGATAGAGCAGAAATTCCTGGAAAACAGGACACTGAAGTTCCAGGGGAATCCCCTAAAGCAAAATGGCTGGGGTGGGGTGCAGTAAAGGTGTGGATAGAGCAGAGGCACAGTGCTTAAAACACGCTGTATAACAAAGGTAGCTACAACAAGCAGCCCTGGCCTTCCCAAAGGGAGAGGCTATAGAAGAAAATTGCTGCCCAGGGCAAACTATAAACAAAGACAACGTAGCTACTCCAAAGGCAAAAGGTGTAAGTGGCAATGGAGTCACTCATTTGGGGTGGTGGGAGGAGCTCATACAGCACCTGCCCAAGTTGTGGGAGTTGGATGCCCCACTCAGGGTGACTGGAGACTTTTGCCCATGCCTGGAAAAGGGGGAAAGGACAAATATGGAAAGGACAAATAATGCCATGGGTGGGAAAGCTGGATATTGTCACTAGCTTCCTGAGTATGTGGGATTTTGAGAGGGCCCCTTTTAAAGCAAAGGCACAAAGAAACTTGCTTTCTTGGTTTGGGGCCTGGCTTATGCTCTGATTGTTTTGCTTTGGAGCTTGATGCAAGCTTTCTCCTTGCTAAGCGTGCTGGCACTCTCTCTCTCTACCCCCCCTCCTTCTCTCTCTCTCTCTCTCTCTCTCTCTCTTTCTCCCCCCCCTCCCTCCCTCCCTCCCTCCCTCCCTCCCTCCCTCTCTGGCTTTTGGTGCTGGTGCAGGATCTTGGCTCTGGCCTTGCTCCCTGCATGGACAGGAGCACTCATGGGACCAGGCAGATGCCATGACCACCAGAGGGGCTTAGACCCTGCATGGATAGAGGCCCACTCCTAGAGGCAGGATCCCACACTGGGACACGTACATTGCTGGCCTCCAGCCTATGGGACACTATCATCCACAGCAGCACAGCACAAAGGTCCCGCACAGCTACATGGAAACTGAGAGCAGTGTACCCCAGATCCTGAGAGAGCTGCTGCAAGATGGCAACTCTGCAACCCACAAGTGCACATTCTAAAGAGGATGGGGATCTGTTTGCATGAGTGGCTGAAGGACAGATAAGGAAATGGGGAGCTTCTGGACATGGGTTTTGCTTGTAGCCTTTTGGGGACCAAGGGAAGTTCTGAGTCTTGTGGGAGAGGAGGCCTCAAAGCAGGAGAGATCTCAGCCCCCCCAAGTTGGAACTCTGTTAATAAAAGCCAGTTTCCTTCAACACAAATTGTTGGGTCATGTGGAATAAGGACAAGTGGCTGAACCCCATTCTGCAGTTACAAATCCTTCCAGTGAACAAATGAACCTGAAGCTGGTCTTAGGGACCCTGGACACATTATGCCATACATATAGGTAACACTCTTTCCTGATTTTTAGGAGTGTTATAGTGTAGTATAAACTTTTGAAACTTCATATTTTCTCCTTTACCTCAATATCCTCACAAATAGTATGTGTACACTGGGTCTAGGTGACCAGGTGAACCATTGTAAAAAGGATGACCCCTCCCCACCTCACATTCCCCTTCCTGTCTCACCCTGACCATGACTGAATAACATTTAGACACACCAGTGAAAGCCCTTTGTGCCTTTTCTGGAGGAATCCTCCTTGACTGTCAATAAAGGCACTTCCCACAGGTCCCCTTGGCACTCTCCATCCCCACCCCCCACCCTGTGCAGTCCCTCCTGGCATGAGGTAACTATTTTTAGGACCTGAAAGTATAATAAATTTTGTTTTCTTATGCTATCCCTGTGTTCTTTCTTGTGGCCACCTGACGGACCATCTCATAAAAAAGCATGGAACATACAGGTAGAAGTTCAGAAATGTCATCTCAAGTGTTTTTATTGGCATTTCATTGTTAGTCATGGTGGTTTATTTGTTTGCCTATTTATTTTGAAAGGGGGTGTTTTAAACCCTCACTGTAGGTTCTGTTTTCACAAGTAAATAGAGGGGAGTTACATTGAAGCACTTTACTGGTTCTGCTTATCACAATATGACTACTTGCAATGTTTTCCCTGTTAGCGCATTGCTGTTCTAACAGTGAAAGACAACTGAAGTACAAATACAGCTTAGGGGGAAACAATGATTGAATAAATGACATCTAAACAAATAAATAGGCTTATTTTTTAGTATTCCTGTTTCTCATTCAAAACCAAATAAAAACACACAATTATACATAAAATCTAGGATCTTTGGACTTAGAAATGTTGATAGAGATGATATCTCATATTTCTTTTATTTGCAAATGATCTCTCAGTTTAAATAAATGACTGTATTAGTATTCAATTTTAAGCCATCTAAGCTTATGAACATCATGAAACTTATCAATATTTAAAATGTAGTTAACGAAACAAGGATATGTATCTGTAGACTGGGTTTTATATACTCAAGTAACAGCTTTTACTGTTGCTGTGACTTACTCCCTTGCTTCCAAAGAATTTATATATCCAATTATTTTTATCATAAAGTTTAAATTATCATTCTTGAAATATGACCCCAAGGTGCTCCCATCATTTGGGGACCAGTATGCTAAATAAACCCACACTTAGAAGTATGGCAGATGGATGAAATTTTACAAATACATATTTTATGTATTCAGATATATCTACACATTTTCTATCATCTACAGTGATTTTCTATTGCAGTCTGATCAAAGATCACTCAATAAAGCAGCACCGATCCCTAGAGAACTTGAGAACTTTCAGTGTTGTCTTTGAAATGTAACGTTTTAAGTTACAATGGAAAGTAGAACTAGGTAAAAAGAAAAATAAAGTAGCAACTAAAAAACATTCCTTTAAAATGCAAAATGCAAGGAAATAGGATAGATGTATACATTTAATGGAAAATGTATCCCCAAATAAATAGTTTTACCTCGGTTTGATTTGAATTTAATAATCCACACAATTTCATTCCTTCCAGAAAAGTACAACATATCTCTCACTTGTAAAAATAATACCAGTTCTGGAAAGTCTATTCAGTCCTTGTCCTTTAGTTTTTAATCACATGAATGCCCGCTGCATGAGAATTTAAATAGTATAGATCAACATATAGTTTTGAAACTTGTTTTTACAATTTACCTTTTATTCAGCTTCTATTATATATGATATTAGGTTGAAGTCCTAATTCCCATCTTTATTGAGGTATTATACATAAGGGGAAAAGCAGCAGTATACTAATTTTTATGGGGTATAGCAATGTATACTTTATGTCAGAGGCTGAGAGTTTCACAAAGAAATATTTTAGAGTCATTTTTTTCTCTGACAGATTCAGCAAAGCCAACTGAATTTTCTAAACACTTCAAAGGAAGCTGTATAGTTTAGAAGAGTTAAGAAGAATTAACAAGTAAAATATAGTGAAACATGCAACTAATTGAAAAGTTACTAATATAAAAATTGATGTCTAAGAATTACAATATATGTTACATGCCTAGTGAATAGACACAGCGATCGTTTGAGCAGTTGGGGAACAATGTAAAGAAGATTAATAAATAAGTGGAAAGGAAGAGGAGGTGTGCAAACAGAAAGAGTTTCAGATACTGGGTCTCTAAAGAATGAAGAGAAATTTTAGAAATCATTATTATTAAAGTTACTAAAATTTGAAACTTTTTTGTAAGCTGTCAAATTTTGTACTCTAATATTCTGGGCATATTTGTAAGAAGTCTAACATTTTTATTTTAGTAATACATTTGACTTTTAATGCATTTCAGCGTATTCTTTCCTCTGTCAGAAAACAAAATGATGTAACTCTGCAAATATCTACTACTTAAAGGGAAATTCTTCTAAGAAGTACAGTTTTTCTAGTAAAACAAGTACATTTCATTTTAAACTTTTAATAACAACTAAATTTATCCTAAATAGCATCTGCCTAGCAATTTCCATTATTGTTTCTTTCACTTGCTAATACAATTCATGAGATTGTGGACCCCGAGAAAGAAGACGGGGACCAAGAAAAGCTCCTGGTGGCTAAATGGGCTCCAATTAAATACCAATAACAAAAGTAAGGCCTCACAGCTAGTTCTAAAGGAGCCTCTCCTACAGACCACAATTCAGGAAGCAGAAGGCAGGAAGCTACCTGTCTCTGGCACTAAATAAAGTGCCTTCCTGCATTTTGTTCCTGATGTCTGAACCAGCCCTTATAGAGAGTGTCTGGAATCCTATTTCGACCAATAAAACTGAGATTTTCCCCACGCAATTGGAGGAGCTTTATCATTAGCATCTTTACTGACCAAAGTGGCTCCATTTTAACCATCAGACCAGTGCCTTTTGGACCAATCAAACTATAAGGATTTGGAGTCCGCACATGCATGAGGATGAATGAATCAGGAACCAGAGTGGGGAGTTCAGCCTGTATAAGTCAGCTACCCTCTGGCTGCAGAGAATACTTTACCTTTCTATTGAAGATTGAAGATTGTGTTCCCTGGTTGGAGCTGAAATACCAATGAAGGTTTGTGGGATCAGAGCAAAGAGCAGGGATTCAGAGATAACAGGAGCAGGGAGAGACCAGAACAGGGCAGAACTGTTTAGCCAAAGTGTACTCTCACCTGAGGGCCACCTTGCAACCGTGCTGTTCCACAGCCGTGCTGCATCACAATGGAGCTGTAAAACTTTTAAGCTGTTCTCACAGCTGTTAGTCTCACACAGCTGAGGTGTTTGCACTGAATAAGTTTCCTTCTTCACTCCACCCACATTGGGGATTTCTGTTGGCACTGAAATGGCATCAAAAGTCATTGGTTGACAAGATGTAAGTCTGCTCTGCTTCTTGATGCATCCCTATGTTTCCTTCTCAGGCTAGGACCTAAAAGGAGCATTTCAGGAGAAACAGTCAAACTAAGCTTGGCATTTACCATTAGAAAAAGACTCTGAATGCATTTTGTCTCTAGAACAGATGGCAATGTCCTTTCCTTGGGCCCTGGGCCTTAGCCGTTCTTTCATCTTCCTTCAATAGTACCTCTAGTGATACAGCAGCTTAATGTGGTACTAAGCACATAGGCTAAACAGGTCAGTAAACATGGGTTCTGCCATTAACTGGTTTTATTACCATTAATAGGTTACTTTATAATATCTACATTTAGTTTCTTCATTTTTATTTTTTGTTTTTGTGTTTAAATTTTAATCGTTGTTCAAGTACAGTTTTCTGTCCTTTACTTCCATCCCAGCCAAATTTCTTTATTTTAAATTAAGATTTTAAGGTTCCCCTGAATTTAAAAATAATATAACTTTTGATATAATATTGGCATAGCTGCTACAATCTTTATTTCTATAGCTGGTATCTTTCCATCCCAAGTTTTCCTTGACCTCTGCCAACACCTTGTTTTACCTGATAGGGTGACCTAAATTTTTATGTCCAAGGGTTCTAGGTCCTCATTCACTCATTATTAAATTAGCATGCTTTCTAGTAAGGTTAATAATAAAATAATAGAAAATTTCAATATTCTGTTGAAATTAGTCAATAGAATAATCTGACTCTAAATAACTAGAAAAGTACCTAGTAATTTAGGTAGGTAAATTACTTAGTAATTTAGACTTAGAACAACTTAGTAACCCCCTCTTCTTTATTTATGTGCATGAATAGCCACAAATGGCCATGAAGCAGCAGCAACTTCCAATTTAATGGCATCATGGCTGTGTTCCTTCATGGAAGTGTCCTCCTTTGGAAACAAAGGCTTCCGCATCTACCAATTTCAAAGGTGAGGAATTAGGAAGAATCACTGTAGAGTGTGTTGTTGGATACAATAGTTAAAAAGGCACTCCCCCTCCACTCCTTGGTTTCCATCCCTGTGAATTACGGCTATGGTAGAAACAGCACCCTATGTCAGTTTCTTGTAAGAGGTATATACCACACCCTCCAGGAAAACTCCCACATAGTATGTGCTGTTCAAACTTCTGCCCACTGGGAGATTTACCTTTATAATTATCTTTCAGGTTACCCTGGATGAAGCTGTTGGACAGTATAAACAGTAGACATCCACTTCTGGCTGATACCAACTTTTTCTTTTGTTAACTGGCCAGAGGAACTATCCAAAAGCCAAAGGAGAGGTCAGAGAAAGGGTAACAAAGCATCAAGGAAGGTAAGGAGTCTGAGCCAACCACTTGTGCAATTTACTCATGTCTTCTGGATGTTCTTGGACCAAATTTCTCACGTACTACCCCAATTTAATGGTGATGCAGGCCCAACTTAATACTTTACTGGAATAAAAAACAGTAAGTTTGTATTAGGCAACTTAGGTTTCATATTCACTTTATGTCCTATACTCAGATGTTCAGCCTTTAGCAGTGCCCATTAGTTAGGATTTGCTTCTCAAATGAAGAATTGTTTTTGACCGAGGATGACGAGATGTTGCTTCAAATTGTGGATCTGTCCAATGTTTCACCTATCAGAGCTCAATGGAGATTCCATAAAGCATTTCTAAGTGCAAAAGACACTTGAAGAATCATTGGTCGTAAGACTCAAGCCTCAGTCAGCTTAAACAGCAGCCTGCACTTGAAGGAGCTCTCTTTTTCTGGGTTCCACTTCAAATTGGATTATTCCCAAAAAGAGTCAGAGCAGTGTACCCAATGTGACACATATTACCATCAAAATCCCAAAGCCCTTTGTTTCTCTTTGTGGTGGGCAGTAAAAAATGCAGTGATTTGTTTTTACATTTGGATGGTCTATTGCAACAAGCTCCAGAAAAACTGAGCCTCACTTTACTACATGACAGGAGCTGGGAGTTCCTCTTGACTTAATATCTCATTCTCTTGCATGTTTGTAGTTTTCTAAGGTATTTAGGTACTTAGCTGTTTTTGTTTCTCAAAACTACTAGTAGTTTTTTTAATATTAGCATATTAAAGAAAAAGGATGGACCAGCATGAAGTTCTCTGGAATATTAAGACACATGATTCTTGCTGATTATATTATGAGCAAATGCAGAGTTGATATAAATGTAATTTTTATGGTATATTGTATCGATTATGTTATTACATAACATATTTTTTCCTCCCCTTTATCCCCTTCAACCCTGCATCACCCTTCCACCAGCATTGCCCCTCTTGTTCATGTCCATGAGTCATACATACAAGTTCTTTGGCTTCTCCATTTCCTATACCACTCTTAACCTCTCCCTGCTCATTTTTTACCTACCAATTATGCTTCTTTTTCCCTGTACCTTTCCGCCCATTCTCCTCCTCCCCCTCCCTGCTGATAACTTTCCACGTGATCTCCATTTCTGTGATTCTTTTCCTGGTCTCCTTGTTTGCTACATTTGTTTTTGTTTTTTAGGTTCAGTTGTTGATAGTTGTGAATTTGTTGTCATTTTATTGTTCATAGTTTTAATCTTCTTTTTCTTAGATAAGTCCCTTTAACATTTTATATAACAAGGGCTTGGTGATGATGAACTCCTTTAACTTGACCTTATCTGGGAAGCACTTCATCTGTGCTTCCATTCCAAATGATAGTTTTGCTGGATAAAGTAATCTTGGATGTAGCTTCTTGCCTTTCATGACTTTGAATACTTCTTTCCAGCCCCTTCTTGCCTGTAAGGTTTCTTTTGAGAAATAAGTTGACAGTCTTATGGAAACTCTTTTGTAGGTAACTGTCTTCATTTCTCTTTTTGCTTTTAAGATTCTCTCATTATCTTTAATCTTGGGTAATTTAATTATGATATGTCTTGGTGTGTTCCTCCTTGGATAATTTAAAACAATGAAAATATACTTACTCTTCCACCCAAATGGAAGTGATCTATTTCTGATTGTACTTACTAATTAGGATAGGAAAACTGTTTCACAGTCCATAGTTGCACACAATATGCTAAAGGCTATGTTGTGCTCAGCAATGAGTCTAGATACTATATCTGAAATGGCAACTATAATTGACATCACTGCCTTCTTAAAGTTTATGATAATCTGCAATCATTCTGAAGACCCATCCAGTTTTTGCACTGGCCTAAAAGAGAGTTAAATGAACATTTGGAGGATATAATGGCCTTTACCACCTCTTTTTTTGATGGTGGTACTAATCTCAATAATTCGCTTAGGAAATTACTTTTGTTTTATTATTGTATAGTGTAGGAGGAAGGAAAAACTAAGGGAAGGGCATGGAAGTGACCTTTCAAGGAGCTTCCACTTTAGTTCTTCCTGATACAATTTCCTTTACTCCATAAGTCAGTGGACCATTATTGAAATTGTACCAGTTGCCAATCTATTCCAATAATTCATATAGGAACTATGGAAATAATAAAAAAAATGGCTCTACAGACCTATTGAACCACAATGATAAGAGATTGTGCAAAGGGTCTAGAAGCCTCATGCTGTCTAGTGGGGCACAGTAGCTGTGTTAAATCCATAGATGACTTTGTTAACTCAGACTCAAGACTGAATATGCCTAACTCACACCCTGAATGATTCACTTGTTTTCACGCTATGCCAAATAAGTAATATTTAATGGGTTATTTAGTTTTACTTTTTTGTTAATCTCTGTATCTTAATGGTTTTCTGCTAAACACATTATTTTCAAATTATAAATTAAATATATAATTGTTATTTTTATATTGAGCAAATTAGTCTATTTACCAAATAGGCTCTTTTTCTTTTTGCACATTTTAATCTTTTCCTTGATCTTAGTAATAGCCTACAAGGAGTAACTTACAAATGAAAATAGAAAGTTTTTAATATTTAAATAGGAAAACTTATCATATTCATTTAAATAATAGACAGTCACACAACTAGTATCTGCCATAATTGTAGAATGACAAATACATTTTCAATGATGTAATAGTATAGTAATGAATATCTGGAGTACTGTGTTGAGAGCAATTCTGAAGACATATTTGGCTTAAGCTAAAAACTCTGCTCTGATTATTTACCAATATCTGTCATGAATATTGGGGAGAGCACTATTGACGAATATTTACATATTTGCCTTAAGGAGTATATCTGGGGAACTTTTCATTTTGTGACATGACCTTACAAAATTATTAATATGCTATTCTGTCTAGAAACAAAGGTGAACTTTTTAAATGAGAAATATTTGCATGCCAAAAATGCAAGAGAATATAACAAATAAATTGAGGTCATAAAAATGGGAGTTTGACTTTTGTTTTTTTTCTTTTCTTCCTTGACTTTATCCAGTGTGAGTTTTATATAGCAAATATATGATGTGGAAATTTTGGGCAACATTGATGGACACAAGTCTGTTGTATAGACTAGCCATGGTCTGACAGAGACCAATTCACAGGGCTTCAGTTGAGCACGTTCTTTGTTTGGGTGAATGCTCACAATTTACATTCTGCAGTGCCTTAAAAATATTATGTTTAGTAATATAGGTGAAACACTAGTTAGTTAGGCTGTCAAAAAATCCTCTATCAGTCTACAATTTAGTTTCTCATAGTGTCTTATAAAAAATGTAGACTTCTTGTACTTTTCAATGTCAAAATAAATTCAGTCCTATGTAAAAGTTACAAGCATATCTCTTCAAATTAAATAACTTGCTGAACATATTAACATCAGATGCCATTTGGGTTGTATTGATATCTCCTGGATAAGAGAAGCTTTTTGTTATGAATGTTTCAGACACATTTTATTTGGATCATATTTTAATTTTCTTCTCTTTTCTATGTTTGTAGATGATGTTATTTCATATTCTTTCATTAGAATGTGCTGTGTTATAATGCCTTTGATTAATCTTTAACTTAAGTGAAAAAGAGGTGATATTAAGTACAAAAATTTGTGTGAATCAACCACCTATATTATATCACAGTCTTATCAGTGGCATTTAATAAAATGTTCAATCAGATATCTAAGTTATTTTCAGGTTGAATTTATCAATCTCCCTACTTGGAAGGTTCAAACTCTTATTTCACACACACACACACACAAATCATTAAAAACAATTATATTTATATATCACTTTTAAAGATTTTTTATTGTTTTTATTTTTTATTATATTACAGTTGTACTAATTTTCCCCCTTTATCCTCCTCCGCCCATCCCACCCCCAATTCCCATGGTCAATCTCCACACTGTTGTCCATGTCCATGAATCATTCATACAAGCTCTTTAACTAGTCCTGTCCCCTTTTTTCCACCATTATCCTCCTCTGGTCATTGTCAGTATATAGATATCATTTTGACAGCAAAACTTTACTTTTATTTTGAAGACTGAATACCTTGCTAGTATACCATTAATAGCAAGGACTTTCTGGACAGTTACCTGATTTAAAAAAAAATTCTGAAAATAATCATATAAATTTTAAATCCAGCATTTGCAAATAATTTCTAAAGCCAGAATTAAAATTTTTGGAAAAATATTTCTACTCTTTATATTTTAGGAAATTGAATATTTATCTCTCTCTTACACAGCCATTCTCAAATACTCCTTTATACATTTGGAGATGTTCCCACCTAATAAGAAAGATCCTTACATCATGCTCTTAAATTCCATGCTTTATTGCCTTATATTCAAAATAAAAATTAAATGGAATGAGGAAGCAGAGAAATGCTCATTGTAACTAAATATGGAAATAGGAGTATTTTCAGTAGTCTTTGTAATATATTTTTATATAATCATTACTCATAATGTTCTGACATGTAATGCTATCACCAGAGTTTCTTTCTCTGTTTTTATTACAAAAATCTTCTGGTTCTGTGAAAATTGCAGTTTATTAAAACATAATATATGTACAACCTGGCTGGTATAGCTCAGTGGATTGAGCATGGGCTGAGAACCAAAGTGTTGCCTGTCCAATTCCCGTCAGGGCACATGCCTGGGTTGTGGGCCAGGTCCCCAGTAGAGGCCATTTGAGAAGCAACCACACATTGATGTTTCTCCCCTTCTCTTTCTTTCTCTCTCCCTCCAACATCTCTAAAAAAATTTAAAAATAAATAAAATCTTAAAAAAATAAAATAAAGGGCTTACCTATAAATAAATAAATAAATAAATAAATAAATAAATAAATAAATAAATATATATATATATATATATATTATGTACATCTAATTTTAACTCCACTTTATGACAATCAGATAGGCTCTTTGACATTCATAGGATCGGTCCTCACAAGCTTCTGATTTAAAATGTGTTTCCTTAGAGCAATTACTGACACTCCACTAGGACTTCAACTTCATGTTTCTTAGCTTCCCTTATCTGTTGCTTTCTTCTGGAACTATTTACTTTCTGCCTTACTCCTGAACATGTCTCACCTCTTTTGATAAAATTTATCCTGAAAGAAGAGATACGATGATTTGTTTTTCAAAATGCTTATTTTAGTAATATATACATAGTAAATAAAAGTTTATGCATGAAGGAATAAATGAATGAGTCAATGAAAGGAAGATACAGCTCATGCCTTCCATGGCTGTCATAAATCAGAGGAATCTACTGGCTAATATTATAATTATTCCTAATATACTCCCTCTCCAGAGAATCAAAAACAACTGGATCCTAGGCACGCCTAAAGTTTAAGAAATTTCACCTTTCAGTATCAAACACCTAGGGCTTAGTTGGAAACATAGTGTCTGGTGCTATTTACCCTTCTCTATTGTGAGAGGGTCTCAGCTGGTTATCCCATTTCTTTTCTAAGAATAGTCCAACATTAAACACCTTCTCTTGTTACTGGTAAAAATTTGTTTTTTTTCTTTGTAGCAACAGGATCAAACATCAATACAACTGACGGTATGACCATAAATTTTTGAGGAACTGAAAATATGGCAGATTTAAAATAAGAAGAAAAAATGAAGGCAAATGTTTAAATTTAAAAACTGCAAAACATATGTACACAAATTTATTAAAATCTTTTTATGAGTGATCTAAAATTATTTGAAATGCTATTTTTCTCATGCTTCAAGTAATGTTCAAATAATTAGGCACCATGTGATGTCCAGTTATCTTTTAGAAGACAGATGGAATTTTACCTGTATTTCTTCAGATATTTCAGATAATTTTCTTTCAGCTTTTAATGAAAATAAAATCTAGACTGCCCAATTGCAATTTTCTATAATGTTCCAATTATTGCATATCGCCTATGTGTGTGTTCAGTTTCATGAAAGACAAACTGTCTTGCAATAGTGCCCTGTGACCACCTCAAATCAATACCCCTTCTTTCTAGCCTTGATTTGGTTCAGGAATCTTCCCCCTACATGGAGTCATGTACATCTAGGGAATTTTCTTATCTTAAACCTATGTTAATTAACAGTGACTGAGACGTCAGGCTAATTGTGTCTGTCCCCTTTGCCTTATTAGAGTAGTGAAGTTATAGGAATTTGATGATATTTGGTCAATGAGGCAGGAAGAAAAATAATCTAGAGGGCTTCTGGGAAAGGTATCCTTGCTCTCACAAAGAGCTGAGAAGGAAGAAATGTTTGTGTTTTCTTTGTAATGAAAATTTTTCTGTTCAAATGTGAACATCAGTCTGTCTTGTGGTCGGGAAGACAAAACCAACAGACCAAAAAGGGCAAAGTGAAAAGATTAAAAACAACAAAACTTGTTGCAGATAAAGCTGCCCTCCCACTAAATATACTCATATATACATACATACACATATACACAAACACAAATATACACACATCTTCTCTAATGTTATCTACCTACTTAACATTATGAGATGATATTTGGGGTTGAGTATGAAAAGAAAAAATATGACATCCTGAATTTATTTTAATTGTAGAATATTGTAACAGGGTGCAGCCTAGAGGGGGGAACCCAAATAGGGATTTGGAATGGGGTCCAGAACTCAAGGTGTTACGGGGTGTGGCCAAGAGAGGGGACCCCAAATGGACGTTTGGAATGGGGTCCAGAACTCAAGGTGTTCAGAAAATACTAGGATGTCCTACCCCCCCACCCCAGGTGTGGGTGGGGGAAAGGGACAAATGGAGCAGGCCCATTGAGAGCTGTTTTGCATAGCAACAGCTCTGCAGCTAACCTCTGGGGTGTGGTCATTTAACATATCTATAACCTTTGACTGGCTACATAGATATGTTAAATAGCTGTGGCCATTCTCTGAGCCAAGGGGATAGAAGTAACTTCCCCACCAAGATGTAAGGGGAGGGCAGGTCCCCCGAGTTACAGCACCTGCATGAGAGCTTGGAAATGATTGGCTCCATGACATGGGGCCACACCTGCCCAGACCCACGTTGGCGACCAGAAAAGCTGGAAAGGACAGCAGATTGAGGGCAGGTGTGGCCAAGTGTGGGAGGAGTCAGAAGTGGGGCTGCAGAGGAAGATTGGCGCAGGGATTTAAAAGCCCAGGCTCAGTAGCTATAGAAGAGAGATCCATGCAGCTTTTTGGCAGAGTAGGGGCTTCTGCAGCCCTGTGAGAGAGAATTCACCATGCAGATTTAGCAGAAAATCGCCACTCGGCCAAAGCCGAGTGGCAACCCCATCTCCCTGCAGCTTTGTAGGAAGAAGTACATGGTTTTGCCAGAGTGCAGACCCCTGCAGCTCTGGTAGAAGAGGACTACGTGGCTTTGAGGTGCTTCTCTTGGTCACATGGCCTGGGAAGCAAAAGAGACTTTGCCTGGAAGAAGGGTGAAAGAACTCTTACCAGTAGGCCATGAGACGGTGCTGCATGGCTTTGGATTAGTTGGAGATCCTGCCTCGACGGCGACACAGCTGATGATGTTGGGAACCAAGGGAGGCCTGCCAGCCGAGCACGGATTACTGGGAATAACCAGACACTGCCTGAGCCATGGAATTCTATTTCCTTTCCTAAGATACGGTACCCCAGACTGGGAAAAAGGGGGAAGGAAGGACTGTGGGTGTTTGGGATTTTGGGACTTTGGGATTTTGGCAAAGACATTAGGTCACTACTTTAAGTTTGTATAGCACTAAATTAACATTTCCTTTCCTTTATACGAATTTCTGGCATTGAGAGACATCTTTCCTTTAAGGCGGCGGACATGATGGACCTGAGTCTCTTTCAGTAATAGTATTATCGTCCCGGGCCCCCCTTGTTTGTTCTGTAACAAAGGTGTTCAGGAAATATTAGGATGTCCTCACACCCACCCCCCCCTACCGCCACCCCACACAGGTGTGGGTGGGGGGAAGAGACAAATGGAGCAGGGCCACTGAGAGCTGTTTTGCATAGCAACAGCTTTGCAGCTAACCTCTGGTGTGGTCATTTAACATATCTATAACCTTTAACTGATTACATAGATATGTTAAATAGCTGTGGAATTGCTCTGAGCCAGGGGGATGGAAGTAACTTCCCCCAAGACTGTAACTGGGAGGCAACTCCCCCTAGTTACAGTGCGTTCATGAGAACTTGGAGATGATTGGCTGCATGACATGAGGACACACCTGCCCAGACTCACAATGGCAGCCCAGTAAAGCTGAAAGGATATGAGAGTGCTGGCAAGTGTAGCCAATTGTGGAAGGAGTTGGAAATGGGGCTGCAGAGGAAGATTGGTGCGGGGATTGAAAGCCAGACAGCAGCCATTGGAGGGAGGACCACGTGTCTTTGCCAGAGTGGGGACTCCCACAGACATTGTGCAAGAGGACCATGCGGCTGTGGCAATAGAAAGGAGAGCCTCGCGGCTTTTCCAAAGTGGGGACCCCTGCAGCTTTAGAAGGGGGAACCACCACCTGGCTTTAGCAGAGATCTCGATGACACAGCTGGTGGTGCTGGGAACCGAGGAAGGCCTACCAGCTGAGACAGATTACTGGGAAGAACTGGGGGCTGCCTGAGCCACGGACTTCTATTTCTTTTCCTGAGATATAGTACCCCAGACTGGGCGAAGAGGGGGAAGGAAGGACTGTGTGTGTTTGTGGGTGTTTCAAGGGACTTTGGGATTTTGATGAAGATATTAAGTCACTACTTTAAGTCTGCACAGCATTAAATAATCATTTCCTTTCCTTTTCACAAATCTCTTTCATTGAGAGATGTCTTTCCTATAAGGTGGTGGACATAACAAACCTGGGGGGGTCCTTTCCGTAATAGTATATTGCCTTTGGCACCTCCCTGAGTTCTGTAACAATATTAGTTCTGTTATCAGATTTTTCAAAACCAGTTTCCTCTTTGATATTATGGTTAATGCAAATTTTAATATATTCTGTTAAGGAATCTTAAAATTACATTTAAAAACATTTGATATGTTCCATAAAACTACGAAATGGATTTGTTTTATTCTTGTATACAAATATATAATTTGATCACTTTTCAGTAGTCTTTGTAATATACTTTTATATAGTCATTACTCATAATGTTCTGACATGTAATCAGAGTTTCTTTGTTTTATTACAAAAATCTTCTGGTTCTGTGAAAAGCTTATTTTATTAAAACATAATAAATACACATCTATCTTTAACCCCAATTTATGAAAATTAGGCTGTTTGACATTCATACTATCAGGCTTCACAAGTTTCATATTTAAAGTGTAAAAATACACACACTTAACAAAATTCTATTTATCATCTGCTATATAATGAATATTCTTTGCTTTAAAGAGATAGGTATATGTAATTTTAATGTCAACCTCAGCATCACCAAAAAGTACCCTGGCAATCAGTGGAAAGATTTAATAGGTTTTCTGTCTTGTTCTTAATTTGCTGAAATTACAAAATCAATACCTTCAGTTGTAGCTGCAGTTACCCGTTTTACTGCTTTAAGATAAAGTCTACAAGAAAGTAACCTTCACTTTCAATTTGTGACTCAGAACATCAGGTTGTTCTTGGCCACTAGTTAAATAACCTGTTCTCTTCCATCTTGTATAAGATATTCCAAGTGTGTTGTGGTTCCATTTCCAAAGAAATGCATACTAAAGTGAATTGTGATTAATATAGAAAAAGCAAAAATTCAGAGTTTTATACTTTCCCTATCCCCTTGTTTTTCACAACATACTGATATCTTCTTATTTCTTTAGCTGAAACTCATCTGAATTCTTACTATAACTCACAACTCTGGATCTCAGATTGGCATCAAGCATCCACAGATACTCCACCCAAATAAGAAATAGTTTCATTCTGCGTGAACTCTGTCTTACCTCTAAGATTCTTGTTATAAGAGCACATCCCTGTCACTTTTAAGATAAGGAAATTTTCCCAGGTAGAGTCAGATTAACACAAAGTAGACAAATACGTTTCTATGATTTTAGTTTAGAAAAAAATGTGTTTGATCAAACAATCACTTTAGATGTCAAAGGTATTCGAAGTAACAAAGGTATTTTGAGTATTAGAGCTATAAATATTTTTCATTGAATTAAGTATTAATAAACACTGGCAAAACAGTATTATAATTTTTATCATATAGTCATCCATGTACACACTGTTCTTTCATATTTAGACCTATACTCTATGTACAAGAAAAAGCATGAGAATGTGGGCTTCTTAACTGAAATAATTTTTTTCAGTTCCAAAATTCAATGGTCTGCTGCAGATTATTTAGTAGCAAAGGGAAAAATCCAAATAGAAGTGAAGATTACTGTACCTTTGTTTCAATGAATAATCAGACATATTACTATTAATATTTTCTTCATCTACAAAAATATGAGGTTTTGCTGTTTGATCATCTCATGACCACTGAGTCTTAGTGATAATAATAATAATCACATTCTTTTTAAACTTATCTCTTTATAGGCCCATCTGTTTCAATAGCTTATAGCTTCTCGAGGGAAATAATCTTATTCAAGTATCACAAAACCTATTAATATAAGGCACTCAGTATATTTTCTAGAATACCAGGAAAAAAATAAACAAAACTTTAATTGAAATTGGAATTATAACTGTTGATAAACTTAACATGAGAACTAACATCAATTTTTGGAGTGTCACTTCTAAAAGTCCCCACAGGAAAAAAAAAAAATTCCTAAACCAAAAAAATCTTCAAAATATATAAAGAAATACATAATTACAATTACAAATAGAAATAATGTTTACTAACTATAGTTAAAGACTTTAGCCCAACTCTTTCAGAAATGAGTATATTTTGATAACAAAATAAACGGTTGAAATAAGATTTTGGGGGAAAAATATAATCTGAGAAGTACATAAAGCCTTTTTAAGTAACATAAAAAACAGAAACTACCCTGGCTGGTGTGGCTCAGCAGATTGAGTACCAGCCTGTGAAGCAAAGGGTTGCTGGTTTGATTTCCAGTCAGGGCACATGACTGGGTTGTGAGCCAGGACCCCAGTAGGGGGTGTGCGAGAAGCAACAACACATTAATGTTTCTCTCCCTCTCTTTCTCCCTACTTCCTCCTAAAAATAAATAAGTAAAAATCTTTTTTAAAAAAACCCAGAAACTATAAAAATGAATACTAAATAATTTAATTTAATATTTTAAATTTTTATATACTAAAAGACAGCATTAAAAGTTTAGACAAATGTATTATGTATTGAAATTTTATATAATTTTGTAATGAATTTCTATAAATGAGTAAAGACAACAACAAAAAATAGAAAAGTTATTGAAAAATATAATGGTCAAATATATATTTTAAAAACCTGTGAATCACTTCATTAATAAGCAAGATTTTTTAAATAATAGAGCTTTTTGCTTTTTCCTACTAGATCAGCAAAACTAAAAATATACATATATTTATAATATTCAGTGTTAGTGAGTGTGAGAAAACAGTATTTTTCATAAAGAGTTGGTAAAACCCAAATTAGAAGAGCCTCTTGATAGGCCATTGACCCACATGCACAAAAATTTCAAATGTACAAATCAATGTATACATAGTCCTTCATTTAGCAGCTATTTATTAAGCATCTAGTTACTAGGTACAGGACACTGTTCTAAGCACTGAGGATATAGCAGTTAATAAAACATTAAAGGTATCTGCCACTGTGAAGTTTACATTCTTCTATGTGGTATTACATATCTACACTTCATAGTTTTCCTGTTCTCAGTATCTTCTAACACAGGATGTGAGCACCCTAGGCAACTAGATGCAGGTATGATAAAGATGGTCCTGCCCAGCCCTCCCCTGACTGAATGACATTCAAACACACCAATGAAATCTCCTCATGGCTTTTGCTGTGTACTCTGCCTTGAACTTTGCCCAGGCATCATTCTCTCTCTTGGCTCTCCACCTTCTTGGTTGAATCCTCTTCCTTGCAGCACTTTTCACATGGCCCCTTGAGTGGCAAGCTATGCCTCCCTCTGCTAAGTCTGTGAGTATAATAGATTTTCACTATCATATGCTATTCCACAATGTTATTCCATGTTTATAACAGATTAACCATCAGAAAACCTCATTATTAAGTAACATAATCATTCCTTACAACACATACACCATAGCAAAAGTCACAAATTCTCATAAAGAAGAATTTTAAGGATGTCCATTACAGCTTTATTTATAATAGTTATAAAAAGGAATGCACTGAAATGTCCATTAATATGGGAATAGCTAATCTGACTATGGTTTGTCTATCTTACAGATAATGAGCTTCTGGGAGAAAGAAGTATGCAGACCTATAAACACTGGCAGGGAAAAATCTCCAAATTATGCTGTCATGTGCAAAAGTGGCAGAAAAATAACTATAAAGAGTTTCATTTATTTTTCAATATATGTTTACATCTATTTCTCTTCTAATCTCTATCTCTTTGCCCCTATATATTTATTATATTTGGGGATACACACACACACACACACACACACACACACACACACATATATATATATATATATATACCCACATTAATTAGTCAGTAAGTTAATATCAGTTATTCCTGGGGCAATGGGTGGAACCTAGGAAGACAGGAAAAGAAATTTATATTTTTATTATATAAATTTTAAAAGAAAAATGTCTATAAATTGTCTTGAAAGCAAAGGCAAATACTAAGAATCACATTCTCCCCACCTGATAGAGCAGCATTCAGTGGAGAAAACTACCGAGACCAGGTGAATAGCAGGTAAATAGGTCTCCCATTTCCATTTATTCTTACACAACATATACAGCTCCATGAAAGGTATCCATCACACTCCAGGTGAGGCACGCTGATACTTAGTAGGTGGGGGTTTCATGACTTGTTAGTTTCAGGATTAAGAAAATTCCAGCACCAGACCTGATCACTCAAGGGCTAAGATAAAGTAGAAATACAATCTTGCAGATTCTTCATTTCAGTGTTAGCTTAGAAGCTGATTGCAGTTTGTGGTACCAGTGGTCCCTTCTGATAAAAGGGTAGGGTCAAAATATCCCTGTTGCAGCTAATGATAGAGCAGACTAGTTGCATAATTTGCATACCAGTATTCCTCCTTAGGGAAGCAACAGCTCCTTCCCTGGCATGATTACGAAGCTAGAATATAAACCTGGATGTCAGTCAAGTTTGATTCCCTTAAACACTGAAATGTAACTAGTTTCTATGATTTTTGTACATGATCATATTCTTTTCTTGAAACTAATCTAGCCCTGGCTGGTGTGGCTCAGTGGACTGAGTGCTGGCCTGTGAACAAAAGGGTCGCTTGTGTGATTCCTAGTCAGGACACATGCCTGGGTTGTGGGACAGGCCACCAGTAGGGGCCACATGAGAGGCAACCACACATTGATGTTTCTCTCCCTTTCTTTCTCCCTCCCTTCCTCTCTGTCTAAAAATAAGTAAATAAAATCTTTAAAAAAAACTAATCTGCAGGAAATTAATCTTGAACAATTGCATTACTTTTCACATGTATTACTTGAGTAATTAATGTATTATAAATTTAAAAGTAAGAAAAATAATTACATATTCAATACAGAGATAGTAAAACTAATGGTAATCTTGGAGAAGGTAGTAGTGTTTGAGGTCAAAGATTTAGGTCATAGGAGGAAAGAGTAGACAATGAGTGTATAAAACTATTTGAGAACTATGACTTTGAAGGAGAGAGAAGAAGCAGATGATTAACTGAAAGATGTACGAGTCATGAGAATAGACCTAGAAAGACAATTTAAATTGTGTGATGAGGGTGGAGGAGAGTATGCAGGGTACTTGAGTGAGAGTAAAATGAGAAGGGATTACATGACAGAGAGTGGGGAAGGCCCACAAGCCTTAGTGTGTAGCTGGAAGGGCTAGCCCTGTATGGGAGAATGAGTTCCTTCTCCATTGGAGCAGGAGGGAAGGGAGAAGGAGAGTGCAGAGACCAGTATTTTTGTACTCTTATGATGAAATGTTGAAGGAGGTCCTATCTGCCATTTGATTTGAAAAGTTGAAAGGAATTCAGTGTTTTTTCTGAGAATCCAAAGAATAGTGTATTTGAAAAAAGAGGATATTTAAAACAGTTGCCATGGAAGAGTTGGATTTTCCTGGCAGCAACAACGACTTGCACCATTGTGTTAAATGTCCAACAGTGCTAAGCAGGCTGAATGCAGATGTGGAAAGGACAGATATTGGAAGTGATTCAGAATTTGGAATTTTCCAGTTTCATGTGAGGGAATACCATGAGCTAATGGTATCCAAAGAGCTCAGTATATACAAAATGCTCAACATATCTTAGCTATTGTGGCAATCTATGAATTGGAGAAGTCCAAAGGATCTGAAAACCAGTCTGGGTGGAGTACAAGCTAGAAGCACACAAAGTGGGATGCACACTTTCAAGAAAGGGTGAAGCAGAGTTTGTCATCAGATATATAGCAAAAGTCAAATGGGGCCAAAAGTCATTGCAGATGAGGTGGATTCGAGGTCCTCTTAGAATTTCACTGTGGTGACCACCAGTGGCTTTGGTGTGACTAACTACTCCCTATTCTTCTAGGCCTTGGGAATTGGTGACAAAACATAGGAATTGTCAGGGAAATGAAAAGATACTTAGAGTCTTGGCATTCTGGGGTTGTTGGGGGACTTCGTAAGTGGAGAGACAGAGTTCAGTTTGCATGCTTATAGTTTTTACAATCTCTACTCTAAATTTAGTTTCTCTCACAATGTTTGATCAAGAAGAGTTATGCTGTTTTGATTTGTCTCACACCAGAATATGACTTTCCTTTCAAGAAGTAGTGCTTTGCCCCTAAAGAGATACAAATACCTGGTTTCTACCCTCAAAGAATTTTAAACCTACTCACCTGATATAGTAGCCTTACAAGTAAAACAACTTTATTAGTGTAAAACATAATGTTAATAATCCATTTCTTCTGCATTCTCAAGGTATTTTATTTGTACTTCCATTACTAAATTGTAATGGTATGCATTTTGGAGGCATACTTCTTAATTTCCCCATTGTAAAATATGCTAATCATAAATGGGACCATGTCTTTTCATATTTATCTTTTTAAATTTAATAAAGTACTAGGTAACATTATGGCTCTATATAGTATTTGTATTTGAAAAAGAAGAGCTATAAGGAAAAAAATATGCTTTAAATTTAAGAATGTTGACATATAATGGGCTGAATTATTCTGCCAAAAATTTATAGGTATATAGATATGACAGAACTCAGTGTGTCTGTGAGGCATAAAAGGCTACATTCTGTAAACGCATAGTCCAGACAAATCATAATGTTTTGATGGATATCTTTAAAGATGGAAAGTAATTGTATAAACTGACAAAATTTGTTTTGGACTTGGAGATAATACTAAAAATAGAAATATAGTGTGGCTCATTATGCTACAAAATTCCAGAGGAAAAGCAAGTAGCAATGACAAAGTTTATTTTAATGTCATTTTTATTATAACTTTAATGGAGCCCAAGAATTGACTTGCTTGAAAGTTAAACTCTGACTAAATCATCTGATCTTGACAACACTAAAGCCATTTGTTTCAATTCAGGCTGAGAAAAAGTCAAATTGTTTGTCTACAAAATAAACAAGTGCTAACCAATTTAATGACCATCGTTCCAGTTTGTTGTGATTGGTCTGTTCATGTTTTCAGCACATTCATCTCAGCAGGTTCAGAACCCCAAATCTATACTTAATTTAAACATTGCATCACCACACAGAAATCTTTCAACAACCCCTCTGCCATTAAAGGAAAATGGAATAAGCTACAGTTTACCAGAAGTAGTTCAATACCTCAAAAGAAATAATAATTTCAAATATGCAATTTTTAATTCAAAAAAGTAATTTAAAGTAAAACATTTAATTCTTTTTCTTATATTCTGCATTATAGCAGAGTTAAGAGAAGTATGAGTTTTAATTTCAATTTCAACTTCCTGAAGAAAATGCATGAATAAAATTGAACAAGACTTGAGATCCAAAAATTGACTACTTAAACATTTGAATTTGGATTTTAAACCTGAATCAAAAGGACTTCCCAATTTTAACTGGCCATTTTATCTAATGCTTATTTTTATTTCTTGGTAGAAAAGAGCCTACAACTCAGATGTTTGAAGACATATTAAAGAAGGATCTGTTAACAAAGGTGTAAGTTTAAAAGAACAAGAAGAGCTGCTGAGAATGGCCTAGTCTTGAAAAGGCACAGGGAGAAAACAGAATTCCTGGAGATCAGGTAGAACAGGAAGTTCTGAGAAGGATGCCAGAGACCCTGTTGCCCTATAGTTATGGAGAGTCACAGTAACCGCCCACAACTGTGGCCCAGAGATGGAGTGAGCAGAGAAGAATTGCAGTTTTTCTTATCTCCTCTCCTACTTTCCCACCTCCTATGGGCAATTCCCATTCTGAAAACAACCAAAACTCAGTAACTGAGGAGACTGGGTGAAGTATAACAAGTGGCATCTTTCAGGGAAATAAGTAGAGTATGGAAGGATGAGGATGAGTCTCAGGGTTTAAAGAGGGGAGAAAGGGAATGACCAAGACAATATCATCCTAAGATGAATGGGAGTTTGGATGTTCTATGAAACAGGTGATAGCTTTTCTAATGCCAACTCTATCTTAGGCATTTTATTGATAAGTGCAATCCCCTTCCCTTCTCTGACCCCTGGTTTTCATTCATAAAGATTTCTGCAAAGCAGGTTTTAGAACATCTTCTGTACAGCTGAGGAACATAGGAAGAGGAGCAGAGAAATGTTTAAATAACTATTTGGACTTCCAATTAAGATGGCAGCATAGGTAAACACAGCTCACTTCCTCATGCAACCACATCAAAATTACAACTAGACTATAGAACAAACATCAATCAGAACCATCAGAAATCGAGTTGAAGGGAAGTATGACAACTACAGAATAAAGGAAACCACACCCATCCAGACTTGTAGGAGGGCAGAGATGCAGAACAGGCTGATCCCACATCGATGTGTGGTGGATAAAAATTCAGGATCCAAGAGACCCAGCCCCAAGGCTGCCCCCCACAAGCCTAGGGTTCCAGTACTAGGAAGATAAATCCCCATAACTTCTGGTTGCAAAAACCAGTGGGGATTGAGTTGGTGAAAGAAACTTCTGGAGTTCCAGGGAGTTCCTCTTAAAGAACCCACACATGGACTTACTTAGACACACTCCCTCTTAGCTCCAGCACCAGGGTAGCAGCTTGAAAAGCATCAGTGGGGTATGGGGAGAAACTGAAGTGTCTAGAATCAAGGCAATAGCTGGGGGACAGCTTTCTCCCAGACAGAAAGGTGGGCAGAGGCCACTGTCCTTTTCCTGAGCCCTCCCTCACAGAGTCACAGAGCCAGCAGATGGGTGTGATATTTGAGATTCCACCAACCTGGTTAACACTGTTTGCCCTGCCCTGGAGATCCCCTGAGACTCTGTCCTACTCAACCTATGGGCCTACCCAAGTTGTTAACAGTGACTTTTCCATATTAATGGCTGGTTTTGGCATATTCTTCACAACTTCTTAAGTCCTCTCAAATAAGCAACAGCCAGTATCAGCAAGCCCCTAAGCCCTTGTACCTCTTGCTAAGTAGCCTGAGGCCTGGCACTAGCAGAAGCCAGTCTATATTCACAGCTTTGTTTCTCCTTGAAATCTCCTAGCCCAGCACAAGTAGCAGTGATCTCAGATTGCCTTATAGCTGAGGAAGGGTGGCTCCAGGTAAAACATGGGTGGGGGTTGAACTTGGTCTACACCACATGGGAAACTCTAGAGCCCATGCACACTGTGGACAGCTACAGACCATGTTGGAGCATCAACACCCTGCCCCTGCACCCAGCCCCTGCAAAGCTGATGCTCCAAGGAGTGCAGAGGTTGGTAGTCAGTGGTCACAGCCAGTCCTTGCAGCTGACTGGCCTGGGTGAATCTCTCTCATTGGTCTGCCAAAAGCAATCAAGGCTCAACTACAAGAGGAGGGTTTACTCATTCCAGACAATGGGTTTACTTCAAGTACCCAGCTTGGGTGATAAGGGAGGTTGTGCCACTGAACCCTACAGGACACCTACTACATTAGGCCACGATACCAAGATCAGGAGTCACTGCAGCTGTACCTAATACTTAGAAACAAACACAGGGAGGCTGCCAAAATGAGGAGACAAAAAAACATGTTCCAAATGAAAGAACAGGTCAAAAATCCAGAAAGAGAACTAAGCAAAATGGATGTAAGCAATTTATCAGATGCAGAGTTCAAAACACTGGTTATAAAGATGCTCAAGAAACTTAGTGAGGACCTCAACAGCATAAAGAAAATCCAATCAGAAACAAAGGATATACTAATTGAAATAAAGAACAATTAATAGGAAAACAACAGTAGATCGGATAATGAAGTCAAGAATCAGATCAATGTTTTGGGACATAAGGAAGCAAAAATAACTGATTAGAACAACAAGAAGAAAAAGAATAAAAAAAATGAGAATAGTGTAAGCAGCCTCTCAGACAACTTCAAACATTCCAACATTCACATCATAGGGGTGCCAAAAGAAGAGAAAGAACAAGAGGAGGTCTATTTCTACACTTCTTTAAAAAAAAAATTATTTACTTCTTAGAGATAGGGGAAGAGAGGTACAAAGAGAGGAAGAGCAAGATCAATGTACGAGAGATACATTAATTTCTTGCCTCTCACATGTCCCCAACTGGATAACTAGGCCTGCAACCCAGGCATGTTCCCTGACTGGGAATTAAACCTGTGACCTTTTGGTTCACTGGCTGGTACTCAATCTACTGAGCCACACCAACCAAGGCAAGAGGTGATCAATTTTTAAAAAAATGAAAGAAAACTTTCCAAATTTGGTGAAGGAAATAGATATGCACATCCAGGAAACACAAACTGACCCAAACAAGATAGATGCAAGGAGGCACACTCCAAGACACATTAGAACTAAAATGTCAAAGGTTAAACATAAAGATAGAATCTTAAAAGCAGCAAGATAAAAGCATTAGTTCCCTGCAAGGGAGTTCCCATAAGACTGTCAGCTGATTTATCAAAAGAAACTTTGCAGGCTAGAAGAGATTGGCAAGAAATATTTAAAATCATGAAAAGCAGGGATCAACAGCCAAGATTGATCTACACAGCAAAGATATTATTTAGAATCAAAAGGCAGATAAAGTTATTCCCAGACAAGAAAAAACTAAAGGAGTTCATCATCACCGAACTATTATTATAGGAAATGTTAAAGAAAAATGTTTAGAAAAACAAGATCAAAATTAGGAATAATAAAATGGCAATAAATACATATCTATCAACAATTGAATTTAAGAAACAAACTAAGCAAATAAGAAGAACAGAGACAAAATCATGAATACAAAGAATATTTTGATGGTTGTCGGATGGGAGGTAGGAGTGAGGGAATGGGTGATGAGGTAAGAGGATTAAGAGGTACAAATAGGTAGTTAAAGAATAGCCATGAGGATATAAAGTACAGTATAGGAAATGGAGTAGCCAAAGAACCTGTATGCATAACCCATGGACATGAACAATGATGTGAGATTGCCTGAGGGAGTGGGGGTTGCTGGGTGGAGAGGAGGTAAAGAGGAAAAACTTGGGACAACTGTACTAGCATAATCAACAAAATTTAATTTTAAAAAAGATATCTGCAAAATGGTTGCCTTCATAAACCAAAGATTTTTAAATTCTCCTATGTTAGGTTTTAAGAGTGGGTGAGTTAGCATTTATAAAATAAATTAAATAATGACCATTTGAGGTTGGAAACTAATATGAGAAAGAAAATTTAAAGGATTTAAAATGGAAGTAGTTGAATCCAGCACAAGTTTGGCACCACTGGTCAGACAACAGTGTCAATGACTCTATCAACATGTGGAAACACGCTAATGTAGCATCCCAGAAAACAGGGAAACAATCAGTTGGTGAAATGTGAATTATATACCAGAGGGAAGACAAGGGTTCTTAAATACTGTACTCACAGTGTTTACACCCATTACAGTGTTCATATTTCTATTTAAGTTTTCGTTTTTAGTTTAATTCACTAATATATTTACTTCCTATGTGATCACTATCTAGCATGAACTAGACCCTGTCCTGCATTCCTAGGACACAATTTGTAATGATAAATTTTTGAGTGAATTTTAATTTACAATTTGAATTCATGATAGATAACAAAGCCATTTTACAGGATGCCTAAAAATACAAACAAAATTTTATAGCAATTTTATTATCATCAAATGAGATGGTAAACTGATATTTGAAATCTCCATTGGGTCAATAGCTACATGAGTGGATACACCAGGCCCAGGACAGGCTGTGGCACTGCATAACTTCAGGGGACACTATATTGAACAAATAATGCCCTGAGCCAACATTGATTAACACCAGTCAGAAATTATACAGCATATTCAGTTTTATATTTTATACTACACTCTACTCCCCAGATGATTTCAGGAAGCAAGATATGTAATTACAAGGAAGGATCTGAACAAAAGATCCTTATTTGGCATCTACAGAATAAGAGTTATGACCTTGTACTATATGGCCAGGTCTTATAGAACATGTTCAACTTTGAATTCCTTCATTTATACTCACATAATTAACATAATCTGGACCCAAAAGGCATCACCAACAACATTGCCACTGCCACTACCACATTACTATTTGCCAGCATTTCAGCCATTTTTCACATGTCACACTACCACCAAATTTCAGCTTAGATCCCAGGCTTCATGACTCACCCAGTGGGTTTACCTCATGTGAATGTTGTACCCTCTAATCCTGTAAAAATTTTTCATCAAACTGAACTGCATGCATTGGACTGCCAGTGGATGTAGACTCAGTAGTTAGGTAGATTTCCTCAGTACTGTTTTCTATGTGCTGTTCTTTCTCTGTGCAATAGTTCCTAAGTGAACCCATTTAAAGTATGAAAGCATTAATGCCATGGGAGGCATGGCTCAGTGGATTGAACATGGACCTGTAAACCAAAGGATTGCTGGTTTGATTTCCAGTCATGGCATATGCCTGGGTTGCGGGCCAGGTCCGCAGTAGGGGGTGAGTGAGAGGCAATCACACATTGATGATTCTCTCCTTCTCCCTCCCTTCTCTCTAAAAATAAACAAATAAAATCTTTTAAAAAAGAAGTGTGAAAGGATTAAGTACAATATCATATTTAATAGCACTTATAAATATGAAAAGATTGACATCAGACACTATAAAGTATATAGGAAAGTCTGAATAAATCAGAAATATGATTGTCAAACCAGGCACTCACAAATTTCATTTTGGTTCTCTGACAAGCTCTTGTTTAATACTCACAATCATTAACCACCTCCCCCACCCATCACTCAGACCTTCACCTGTCCTGGCATCGTATGCACACCTGTGCTCCACTCTTACATCCTGCTTCACTGACCCCACTGGATGATGCAACACTTGTGCAGATACATCCTCTGCTCCATGCAAAAGTTCTCCTTATTAATTCAATATAGGCATGTTTTTTTCTGATTTCTTTCAGAAACCAAAATCAAGCAATTGTTGTTTAATATTTTATACTCTTTGAAGTTAAAAAGTATTTTTGAAACAGGCTTCAAGCATTTGGAATTGAGGTAAGCACTAAGGTGCAAAGAAAGGTGAAACATGTTAGGTCATAATCTCCCTTGAAGAAGTGCATCATCTAGATAGGGAAAGAAAATATTAGAATTAATAAATTTTTAATTTGTAAACCAAGGCAAGAATGGAAAAATTATCAATATGTGATGCAAAGTAATCTCTTCAATAAATTAAAGAATAACCATTAAGATAGTTAGATAAGTACAGCTGATAAGTAGGCCAAGAACAGAATATTCTAGTGCATGCAACATTACAAGTTCAAGTAATGAGGCAGATGAACAGAAGAATCACACTGAGTACAATTTCCACTGAAGAAAAAAATTAAGAAAGAGGATCATCGGCAAGGCTGGAAGGAATGCAGGGAAAAAAATGTGGGATTCAAATTCTCCAGGACCATAAATAACAGACCAGTTCATCTCATCTTTAACGGGCAGACAATTACAAACTAGGAAATACTTTGAAAATGGACAGTAATGTGTTCATTTGTCTAGTGATGGCATAAAGAATGGCTTGGGGAGCAGGAAACCAGCAGGGAGACGAATTGAGAGGCTATTGCAGTAGGTCCTAATGTACTATGATAACTTCCAGAACCAACAAAGTCACAGTAGGGAGAGAAAGATGAGCTACTTTGAAGAAATAATAGATATTAATCTAATCTATTAACTAGGAAAGAAGAAAAGGGGGGGTCAAAGATGATCATAAGGCTTTTGCACTGTTAAGATGAGTGCTTTTTAGGAGGCAGTTTTGGAGAGTCATTCTAGTCTACGGAGACATGAACTCAGTCTTAAATAAAGTTATTCAGTGATACATATGCATGAAGTTCTGAAATGCAGTCTGGAGATTAAGAGAGATGCAGTGTCTAAAGGTACACAGTTTATATGGACAGCACAGACATGCTATTTGAAACAAGATGACAAGTAGGAAACTCTAAGAAAGGGGAGGTGAGAGATAGAAAGATGAGCTAGTGGCACAATGAAGGCCCAACAATAGTTCATATGTGTTACGTGACGATGAGGAAGCAACATGTGAAACAGACCTCTCAATAGTTTATCATAGAAGTCTGACAAAATCCTGATCTCAGCTAGTACAGACTGCTACCTGAGAAGTCAACACCATAGAAATGTTGCAAAGTTAGTATAATTACTACATATTCTAGCTGTGAAATTTGAGGCTTCTAATGAAAACATGATTATTTACCAAATTTAAATACATAATATGCACTTTTATATCTGAAGCAGATGAACTAATATTGTAACCATAGTTGATAAATATGTAATTGAAATATATGTAATATTATTTGCAAAGAAAAGCTATAGTTTTATAAATATATCATGAGATGACAGTGGTATTAACAACCCCTGATATGTTAACTTGAATCATGTAAAAACTGAAGACCACAAATAGTCAAATATGGGCAATTTTATATATTACACCTATAATTTATATTATATCTTTAAAAGATTTATGAATTTTTAAATTAAATTTTAAAATGTTATAATAATCCAGTAGAAATTTTCTAGTTTTACTTTTGTTGATTTATAAATATTTTCAACTGTATTTAAATTTCATTAAAAATATTACCTGTAAAATTACATTTGATTTCTAAAAATATTTTTAAAATCATACAATGACTATTCTACTGTAGAACAAAATGTTCAACAAAGATCTGGTAGTTATTTGACAATTTGAACAAAATACACAATTTAATAAGTAGCAAAAACAAACAGATAAAACTATGTCCACTTAACATTGTGTCTACATTTATTCTGTTAACAAGATAATTGCCTAACTCTATTTCACTTTGTACTCTGTGGACACAAAGCCAGTTTACTTAAATGTATTGAAATGCTTAGCAAAGGACACAAAAAATTACTTCTAAAATATTGATCTATTTTTAAAGTAGATTGGACAGTTCAGCATTGGGACATCATGAAACTCAGTGCAAAACAGATTTTCTTCTTTCAAGGCAGACACTATCATAATGTACTTGCTAAATGCATGCATTTGATATAAAAAATTATGGTAATGTGACATTCCCACTACATGATGGAATATTCTTTTAGATAGTGAAACATATTAATAACACACATGATAGAGTTCTTTTTGGTTCTTGACATTTAGAACCAAATTTTCAAAGGTTGCCCTTATTATATATGTACGCAGTAAGTATAAACCACACCACACATACGAATGCCTCTTAGTCTTTGCTTCAGTAGAGTTTTGCACAAGTCAACAGGTATCATTAATTTTCCAGTTCTTTGAACTACAAAGTCTTTAAAGAGAACTAAATAAAAACATTTTTTTGAGAAAGTATTTGCACTGACACAACATTTTGAGATAAGCCTATTCTCCCTTTTGATAAAAGTATTTGGAATAAAAGGAAGGTTAAATAGCTAACTCAAAATATAATACAATCTTGTCTTCTGCTAAAAATGAACAAAATAACATTTACAAGGAATTTGTATGTTCCTATATATGTATGAATATTTGCATGCATTTATATGGATCTTGCTGTTACATGTAGGGTGGGGCAAAAGTAGGTATACAGTTGTTAGTATATGAAACACAGTTTATTCTTATATGATTTATTAATTATTATATTATTTTCCATGTTAACTGTACGCCTACTTTTGCCACATTCTATATATTTATATGTATGTATGTGGGGGTGTGCATGTGTGTGTATATATATTTATACAAAATCTTTGTGACTGAAGTTAAATGATGGACTAAGGAAGTCATTGCAAAGGTTTTCACATCACCAACCTGATCTTCTTGAGACTGTTATGAACTCTATGAGCCCACTCCCCACAGATAAGGTCATGCAGCATTTTGTATGTCATTTCCGTGGCTCATTACAGTTCTGGAGCCTAATCACAGAATTCAATACTATGATGTAGCAACTTTGTTGTCTTTGTAGATTTTTAAATTTTTATTTTATTTTTTTCTCACCCAAGGACATGTTTATTGATTTTTAGAAAGAAGGGAAGGAGGGACAGAGAGAAACATTGATGTGAGAGAGAAACATTGATTGGCTGTTTCTCGCGTGTGCCCTGAGTGGGAACCAAACTTATAACCCAGGCATGTGCCCTGACCAGGAATTGAATCCATGACCTTTTGATTTATGGGATGATGCTCCAGTCAACTGAGCCACACTGGGCAGAGCAATTTGCAGACTTTTTTTTACATGACATTGTTACTTATTAAGTGAAAATGTAAAATCGTCACATATAATGATGTATCAATCACTAATATTTATTAGAAATTACCCAGAGGCATCTGTAGTACAATAACACAGACCCCGCATTTGGAAGTTAGAGTGCCTGGATATTTGAATCTCATCTCATCCAGTATTGGGTTCATTGGTAAGTCATTTGACTTCTTTGTTCCTCAATTACCTACCTCACCTCCCAACCATAAATAAACACAATCATATAGCATATAAAAGTACCCCCAAAACACTCAAGACTGGGCCTAGCATTTAAAAGCATCAATTATGAATAGCTATGATTATTTTTCCAGTCTGCTTCTCAGTGTATTGATATAACTACTGCTCTGTGTCTTCTTCCTTGGCCATTTTCTGAACTATCATTTCTCATATTTTATTATATCCCATTGCTCTAATTTATAAATTCTTGAAATTTCCAGTTGTAGTGACTGAAAAAAAAGGGGTACTGTTTGTTTGTCTTGCCATGTATCATGCTTCCATGAAATGAATTTCATGAACTGAGTGCAGGCAGGATAGTAACTCACTTTATCATAAGACATATTCACCTGGCTGGTATAGCTCCATGGATTGAGAGTGGGCATGTGAACCAAACGCCACAGGTTCAACTCCCAGTCAGGGCATATGACTGGGTTGTGAGCCAGGTCCCCAGTGAGGGGTGCACATGAGGCAACCACACATTGATGTTTCTCTCCCTCTCTTTCTCTTTCCCTTCCCCTCTCTCTAAAAATAAATAAATAAAAATTTTTAAAAAGACATTCAAGTGCAAAATGGGGTAAAGTGAATTAGAGATCACATGCCCACTATTATAGATTATTTTCCCTATACAAAAAGGTAAATACAATATGTTTGATAAATCTATTAACTTGACTCTGTTATAGATTCCACATGATTAATTAGCACAATATAGGACAGAATGATCATGAAGCCAAACCATTTGGCTTATTAGCACCACACTCTAACCCACTGAGCTAACTGGCCGACTTGATTTGGCTCAAACAATGCACATCTCAGACCATAGTACAGTAAAAATCAATCTATAGAATGCCTCTTATTATCATTTAAAAAGAATTTTGGTTATTCAGTATTTTAACAGCACAGCAGCATAAATATTCTTCATAGAATGGTATAATAATAAAACTAAGTTGGAAGATTGGACATCATTAACTCATGTTCTTTTTCTAGAAAAAGGTTTTAATTTTTCTAAATCTCAGCTTAGCACACTCTACTATAAAGTGATATAATTTGGCTAGATTGGATAGCAAGTAGGGTCCAATGTCAACATTTATCAGTGAATGGTAACTCCTGGGAGTCCTGTGCTGAGACATTGTTAGACTGCATTTCCATCTGGCCACAGGGAGAAAAATGCCAGGGATGCAGGCGGGGCAGTGGCGGCTACATGTCACATTTCTACTACTGCAGAATTATATACATAAATAAAATCTTCTTTAGCTCTAAGAAAGTATTAATTGTTTATGGTTATCATTAAAATAATTTATTATAATACTCCCTGATAGCATCTTTTAAAAAATAAATTGTAATAAATAGCAATGACACATACTGATAGGTATTTGACCTGATAAAGGAATGACTGCAATATAATTCTGTTTTTAAAATAGATCTTGTTTTCCAAAAAAATCCAAATTATCTAATGTGACTTGGTTTATGTCATATGAAAAGGTTTTTACTTGGAAAATGTTTGCACTACAGAGTTGACACTGGATTCTCCCTAAATAATGGCATAAACATGGATTTTGAACAGACTAAAAAGGCTGCTGATCCAGAATCTTCTTGAGAACAGAAGCCACATCTTAGTTAACATTGTGTCCCTGCCCTGAGTTGACACATAAATAATATGTAATACACAAGGACATATTTATACTGTTCAATTGTATGCTGTATGCAGCCAGTACAACATTCAGTTCAAGCATTTATTGAGTATTCGTGTGATCTAGTATTAAGTGATGTTAAATGCTGGTGTAAGAGCTACAACTTTTTTCTCCAGTCAGTTATTCACCCTTTAAGGTCACTTTTATGGTGAAAAACTCATATATGAAATGCCTTATCATTGTTATGATCTAGTTTCTGGCCGTAGAGCACAGCGGACAGAACCCCCTGGCCTCTCGGTCAATTTGCTTCCTAAGAGGGAGGCACAGACTGAGTTTCCCAGTGAGTAACCTTAAATAGAGATAAGTGTGCAAGAGGATGATCAGCAAATGCCCAAGGGATGAGTGCTTGTGACAGGGAAAGTGTAAAGGTAGCAGGGGCAGAGGTAGAAAAAGCAGCAGAGCTCAGATGCAGCCTCCCTGGTCTCAACCAAACCTGTGGGAATTCTTAATAGTTGCCTCAAGCTGAAGCTAAGACTCCCCCATGTTTTTCACTAGGTGTGGTTTTCAGAAAGGGAAGGTGGCCTGAGCCACAAGCTTCTGTTCAGCAGAAGCAGTCTCCTCAGGGGGCTGGCAGCACTTGCAGCACGTAGGTCTTCCATTTCTGAAGGGGGTTTGCATCATGTATCACACTCTACTACAGGGCTATGGGTCTTTTTAAAGATAGTAAGTAGTGAGTGTCTAAACACAAGACAGTATTGTCATGAAGACCATCACATCACATGTTTAGCCATTCTGAGAGAAGAAACATCAACCATCAGTTGGTGAAACACTAATTTGCAAGGCACGGTGCAGACTGTGGCTTGTACTGGGCTACACCATCAAGGTGGCAGGGGGAGGCATGGGGGCCTAATCTAGCCTATTCCGGACTGTACAAGCCCTGTCCTGGTGACACACTGTGTCTGCCCAGAAGAAGGAATTGTCTTACTGCAATCTGCCTGCCCCTGGGTCAGTCAGTATGTCCAGCCTTTAAACAGGTGTGTGTTTCAAGGAAGAGGCCATCTTTAATGCTACTCTCACTTCCATATAAATACTGTGAACACGTACACAGCCTGTTTTATTCCTTTCCTTTTCACTTTCAGATGTTAATAACGACTCTGCTGGCAATTGTGAAAGAATTCCATTTCTGAATTGTAAGCCTAATGGGTGGCATATTATCAAGAATCACTGTATTTAACATGCACATATCATGTGATAGCATTTTAATTTATACACTACACAAAACATTGCCAAAAGAAACATGGTCACATAAAGTAAATTTTAGTCATCAACTTAAGCATTCTATCAGTGGTTTTTTTAGAACACCTGAAAATTTCTAATCCCAAATTCCATAGGATTAGAAATTTATAAAGTAAAATTTTGCAGGAAAAACATAGTTTAATTTTATCTGTATTAAAAAGTTAATGTGTTAATAAAATATTATAAATGCATACCTCTTTAATCATATTTGTCATAAATTTTAATCACCATTTCTACTATTTTACATACTGCTGGCTGTGTAAATAAAAATAATACAAATTATCCTCAGATTTTAAAAGTTGACATCTGTGTTCTCATTTGTTTGGATACATGAAATTATATTTAGAGACAACCCATTTCCACTGTTCTTCAATTCAAATCACAGAGTATTTAGGTAACAGTGCCACCTATTGCTATAAAGTTAAAGTAGCCATATTTGTTATTCCCTTAGTATTTGATACTACAATTATTTTTCTGTTGGTCTGTTATCCTCAGTTTTCTTTTTTATTTAGAGTAACAGATAATTTCTAAGTAATTTAAACATATAAATGCTTTTTAGGAAAATTATATTTAAAAAGATTCATTTGAAAGTTTAAATACATAATGGGTCACTAACCACTATAAAAATAATTAGGTTTGATTGCTTTTTCTGTCTTTGAAAACCAGCAATAAAATATGGCAGAAATCTTTCTTCTTAATGAAATTTTGTATCATTATCAAGCACAAATAATGATCTATGATTTTATCTCTGAAAAGATATACAACACATATTTAAAATAGATCACTGAAAAAAGAAAATCAAGTTTTCATTGCTGTGATAAAATTGTGACTTTATTTTCAAAAAAATTGTTCATAGCTTTAATTTGGATTTATAACAACATGTAAATTGCAACAGTTTGGACATTTTATTTCATTGTTTCTATTTTGTAATAAAGAGTTTAAAATTCACAGCAAATATACAATTAATATCAATCACCTATTTTTAATCACAGGTATATAAATATCTTCTTGAATATAATTAAATTTTTAATATGTTTAAACATAAAGTGTTTATTGGCTTATGTAATCCTGAAAGGCTCTGAGTGCACTTAGATATATTGTGATATTTTCTGTTTATTCTTTATTACGTGTTATTATTACTGGTAGGGTATCGTGAATGACGAGACTGTTGCAAATGTAAAGGGAAGCTCTTGAATTTTCCAGCAGCAAAGTTGTCAGTGAAATTAAATAAAAGAAAAGCAGAATTTTCTTTATCTCCCCAAATGGACTGTGGTATGAAGGGGTATTTATACAGTCTGGAATTTATCAATACTTAAGATGAGCAAAAAAAAAAAATGGCTGATTTTTAATATATGCTTCTACGTCCTTAGGGAACATCATAAATCATGTGTTTCTAAAACCTAATTATATGGATATATGGCTTTCAAAATTATACTTCCTATAGTTTATGTATAATCTTGGTGACAAATATAAAAATCATTTCAATCTTTCAATTATACCATTTTACATTCAAGTGCATTAAACTATTTTGTTGATTGTATATATTTACATGAAAAACAGTGACATTCTTGAGTCATCTCAAATTATGCCATTTAAATACAAAATAAACTTTATAAATGTTATATAAAGTCTGAAATATTGGGTTGGTTTAATATCACTAAGTGACTGAGGTTTGTATATGTTAAGAAGATATTCAAGTTTTTGAAAAGATAGCCAGTTACATATCTAGGAGAATAGTGAATATATCTTTATTTTCTGGATTCTTAAATAATTTACACTATCAGTAAAATGTGATAAGGTCTTCTAGGCAAGAAATTGTTTTCACAAGAGCTAGCAAATTTCTTGACACATAGTAGGTGCTAATTATCTATTCAAGGTTGAATGAATAAATATAGTTACCATTTGGTCTTAGAAGAATCAATTTTTTCCTTAATTTCAAACAAGATTTTTTTTCCATTTTCTCTTGTGTATAATTGTTCTTCTTCCTTGATGCAGTTGATTACCTTAAACATGATTCCATTTAAGTACAAATGGTGTTCAGAAAGATGTTAACGCAACATTACAAAACAATGTAGTCTGAGGTCAAGATAAAAAATTTCAGAAAATACCTGATTACCATTTCAAAATCCTTGTATGACACTATTACACGACACTTGTTTTGGCTTTTTGTTTGTTTGTTTGTTGTATTTTTTCCATTACCACGTATCCTCCCTGTACCCCCTTCACCTTCACCCACCTTCCTCCCCCCAGCAATTGCCACGCTGTTGTCTGTGTCTACGAGTTCTTTCTCTTTTTCTCTTTTCACACAATATTTTTAAAGACTTTTAAAATTAATGTCTTCATGAACTTTTCAAAATTCCTTATCTTTGGAATATTTACTTACTATATTTCAACTAGAAAAATAGAAACAAATACATAAAAAGAATGGGCTAGAGGAACAATAAAAACATCCCAAATAATTATTTTGAATAATCCAAATTCAACTCTGTAATAGAAAGCAGCAAGAGACGCTGCTTATGTAAAACATGTGCTGTTGTTCATAAAAGTAAACAATACTGTAATATATATTAAACACAAAAACATGCTTGCATGAGAAAAATAAGCTTACACTAATATATATAAGAAAAACTTGATAATTCTTGGAGTCTGCATAGTTTAGCTTATTTTGTGCTATTGGAATTAAAACAAGTACTTTATATAAAGATCGTCATGGTATTGAACTTAAATTGGGGGGTCATGGTCCTTTATATAAAATTGTCATTAGGGTATAATTCAATCTGGGATAAGAATGGGGAGGGGTTGGTAATTAAGCCTAATGTTTATTTGTCTTAGCTTCTCCACATAATTTTCTAAGAATTCTAACTAGAAATGCAGAAATAAGATGGTTATACCCCAACAGCTAACATCATGATTGCTTTTATGTCTTAGCTTTACTAGATCATTGCTTTAAATGAGCATCACAAAGCCAATGGAGCTTTAGTCTCTGCATTTCCTTCTCTTCATAATCATTTTCAATTTATTTTTTTCTTGCATGCCATCGTTTTAATGTAAATCTTTCTTTTTTCTTTTCAATAAAATGAAATGATTAAGTAATTCGGCCTTGCCCATGATTAAAGATGACGGATAAGCTTGGGTGGATAAATATCAAGGCTCCTAACAGAATCTGTGCACCTCACATGTCAGCATCCTTCTAGCTTGCTCACGGGTAATGACAGGAAAAATTAGCATGTCTGTGGATAGCCTAGGAAGAATCAGAAGATAAGAAAACTATATCATTTTTTTCTTACTAAAATTTAAATCACTCTTTTTTTTTCTGTAATTAATCCCTAGCAAAAAGAGTAGAAATTATATTATATGTAGGTCCTAACCACAGTGCAAGTTCACATTAGACTGAAAAGTCAGCTTTTTTTTAAAGTAATGGTTTAGGAAGTACAAAGGAATAAGCAGATATAAGACAGAGAAAAATATTAGTTCAAGGATATTTATAGAATTATCGATGGTAAAAAACATTGATTACTCTAATAGCTGTACTTTGGTCATTTTGTCACAATGATTTAAGGGGTAAACACAAATATAATTGTTGATATTTACCACTTTATTTTTTTAAGTTCTTTATCTTTCATTTTTTCACAGTTTATTTCACATATAAATCAGAAAGAAACTATTACAAAAGAGTACATATTATACTGTCATTGCTTCTAGACATAAGAACTAAAATGATGTGAAAAATTATGGTTTGGGCCTCACAATTCAAATATTTTTATTTAATGCCAAAACCCAAGATTTTTTTAAATTTTAACATTTTTTAAGGACTCACCCATATTTCCTCAGTCAGTCTCAGTTTTATAAAATGAAAACCTTTGTTTTCTAAGCAGAGGCTGTGGTAACAGCAGACACCCACATGAGCTTTGCCAACCAGGACCTCACAACACCCTTTCCTGACCCAAGTTCTGTAGACATCTGTATCATGATACCCTGCGTTCCTTTTGTGACAGAAGAAATCACTATTCTCTGATTTTTTTTTTTTTTAGTGTGTTCTGGATGGCAAGATTTGGGCCACAAAATGCTAATTTCTAACCTAACACCATGACAGCAATCACAGCCGTCACAGGATGGAATAAAGAGAGCAATCTAACATCCAGGGGTATGAGTTTCTCATCAGTGGCTGGCAGACTGCCGTGAAGGCTTACAGTAATCCCATTGGACAGCCCTGGTTGATGAAGCCTGGGAACAGGCAGCCACAATGTAGGGAGTTCACAATTGCAAGCATTTGTCCATAATTTAAAGCTATATGAGAAGTAGAGAGTATTCATCTGAACAACAAGCTATACTTTTACTGGAGTAACATTTACACAGTTTTTAACCCATTAACTCCTTTTCTAAGGAGCTGACTTTACTGTTTTAAGAAATACCTTTCTAAAAGGCCACATCCAAACACCTAAAACAAGCTTATCTGTTAAGCTGTGAAAACCTGCCATAGGAATAAAAGCTTTTTGTTTGGAAACAGCATCAGTGAATGACATTTCTAAATCTCAAACTTGGCAGTTTTTTGATAGTTTCCTCTTATGTGCTGCTTTGAGTACTTGAAATTCATTTTTAGCATATCACAAGCACATCTAGACTGATATTTAGTTTTTATTTAGTTTTTTATTTTATTTTCACATATGCTGAGTCTATATATTACTCCAGCTTGAGATGTTAGTAAATCCTCAAGCAGTTCCTCAAGTAATTCCAGTTTTACTATTCACAGGGCCCTGTGTGTGCTTATGTGTGCATGTGTGTACACGAGTGTGGTGTGTACTCCTCCTGCTATTCAATGGAACAGTGAAGACCTCTGCAACTTATGCTTGTTTGCTTCTCTTCCTACCTTCAAATTGAGCATCATTTTAAGAAAAGGAAATAATGTGTTTTGTTATGTCAAAAACACAGAATGCTAGTTCTTAAATGTACAAAACATTTCTCCTCTGAGGAACACACATGGTTAGATTACCTAATAGGTTGTTCTATTTTATTTTTTAATATATTTTAATTAAATTTATTTGGGTGGCATTGGTTAATAAGATTATATAGGTTTCAAGTGTACATTTTTATGATACATGATCTGTATATTGCCATTGTGTGTTCACCACCCAAAGTCAAATCATTTTCTGTCACCAGGTAGTTGTCCCCCTTTACCCTTTACTGCCCACCTGCCCTTCAGGACACTTTAAATGGAAGAGTTTTCATCATCTCAAGCTCAGAACTAGAAAATATTACCACTTGTTCTTCCTCCTGCACAACTAACCTGTTTCCTCCTTCCTTTCATAATTTTTTTTGCAATATCCTCACGTGCCCAAATATCATCAGACTACATTTGTCTTGTTCTCCTAGCCAAAAAACCCCAAAAAACCCTAAAAGCATTTACATATAATGGTATGTCAAATATCCACCCTCTACTCATTGTTTAATGAACATCTATTGAACATCTATTTTTATCACTATATCAATGACTACTTCTTCCCCTCAATGTTCCTTACCCCCATCTAACTGTCCCCATTTAAAACTACAGGGAAGGCCTATGGTAATTTCTATTACAATCTTTTACACTTTGGTCTTCTGGTCCCTGTTACTTTCTCACTTAGTAAATTGTTTGAGGCTACAGTAATTTTGCTTGCCTTCTAATCCAATCATTTTAAGGACATCAAACCTCCTATTTGAAATCAAGGTCACTACCTACTATGTTGAGGAAGCAATAAGCAGAAAGATCAGTATTCCTTTTGAAACACAGATTTGGGGGCAACGATCGCATTCTCTACCATCTATTGTACAACACAAGCACAAAGGCACAATGCCATTGAACCACAGCATGCCTGGCATGCACAGGCCCTCCCTCTTTCCTAGCCAGCTTCCTCTTTTTGTGAAGCTGCCACAGATACATCGTAGCAATTACACAAAGTCTGTGATGTCTAAAGAAAGTTTCTTCTTCAAATCTGGTCTAGAATTCTCAAGAATAGCCAAGTGTTATTGCCAGATGGCCCTAAATGTGGCATTTCTATTAACTTAGCTATTCTCAAATTAACCTTTGGGATTCAGGCACAGCCTGTATTTCTCCAAAAATCTGTACATTATACTAAAGATAATCAATAAATAATTGAACATTATCAAATTAAATTCAGATCTCTTATCTTGGCACTCAAGGCCATACCTTCCTTTCTAATCTTTTAAAATTGCTTATTGCAAAATATAACACAGATCTGGAAAACCACACAGACAAAAATAATACTTTTTAGTGAAATATTATAAGGCAAACTACTCCTAACCCTACACAGGTTAAAAAATGGAACTTTTGTCTGCCACCCAGTACTCCTGCACACTCCCTCCCCACAAGAGCCACTCACTTTGTATCTGTGTATGGTGTTACCCTCAAAGTGTGTGTGTGGCCCTAGTCATTATAATATTGTCCTGCCAGAATTTTAACTTGGTATCTTCCAAATTAAGTAAAAAGTATTTACATTCCTCTGCTCTATCCCTTTCTTTTCTATACAATTTTTCAGGTAAAGAAAACACAACTGACATTATCTTAAGGAACCTATAAACGTGTGACCTGAGTTGGTCAGTCTGGGTTTTCTGATTGCATTCTCAGGGTGCAAGTTACAAGTTCCTCTGTCCTTTGTATTTCCTGAAAATTGGCGGTTGTATCCAGAGACTCGATCGATCTCAGGACTGATTGTTTTGAGGGTGTGTTCTTTCACTGGAAGACACAAAATGTCTTCTCTTTTTTTGTAATATTTGCAGCTGGAGTATAAAATGCCTAGATCCATCAATTAATTCATTAGGGATTATAAAATAGTGATATTCTAATTCTAATATTTTGTTTTCACTTATTAGAATAATTTCATAGGGAGGTACTGTAGGATAGACTTAATGTACAGTTGGCCTTGGAAAGCTCTCACTTATTTCCAGGGAGGCCTGGATGTCTGGCTTTCACTCCTGACCAAGATAAAGGACATTGAAATTTACAATGCTGTTGACTCCCAAACTTCAGAGCAGGTTTGTTTAGTGATAGTTTTCAACTGGCATAACTGGTTAGACACCCCAGGTGCTTGAGTGACTACAAGGGTATATGGAAGGGCTTCTGGAAGTTTCTGCCTTGATTTCTTCTGAAGCCAAAATTCATTGCACAGATCAATTCAAAGCTGTCCGTGGGTGAGAACCACAAGGAGCCTAAACATTTCCTGGATGCCCTGTGCCCACCTGCACCTCCTCTCTTTTGATGTGCCATCCTTTCTTCTTTGACTTTGGATAATAGCCTCACTTGATCATTTTCTGTTGAGTCTTGTAAGTCTTTTCAAATAATAATAACTAAGAAAAATTTCCAGAGACAACTCCCCTCACCTACTATTTTTTAGTCCTCACCTAAGGATATATTTATTATGTTTATTAATTTGAGAGAGAGATATGTGAGAGAGAAAAATAGGTTGGTTTCCTCCTGTAAGGGATCAAACCTGCAGCCTAGGTATGTGCCCTGATCAGAGATAGAACCCACAACCTTTTGGTGTATGGGACAATGTTCCAACCAACTGAGCCACCTGGCCAGGGCTCACCTACTAATTTTTATTTTAATCTATTTTTAATCTAATGATTTATTTCATATAGAAAGGCAGGATAATGTTTACTTCTATCCTCTGATTTAACCAGTTTTCAAGATTACAAATTAGTTCCCTGTCATTCCTATTATGTTTCTTTAATATATTTTTGACTTATTTGTTTAAATATAGTAACAAGTTCAGCTCAATTTCACGTTTATCCTTTGTGAAGCTCAAATTGCCCCACTTGTCCCAGTAACCTTTGTCATTTTCATTCTCTGTGGTATGTCACTATGCCTCAGAGTCATCGGTTGCAACCCCACCCTGACTTGGAATCATACATTACTCCGCAAGCACAAATTGTATTCTGTGTTACCCACTGCTGCCGGGCCAGGCACTGTTTCTACACTGGTTCGACACCAATGATTTTTTTTTTTGCAGTATATGATCTTTCTACTGATTGGAATTGCATTTATGTGAAATTGCTTAAGTAAACAGAGGTATAATTCATGACTTTCTATTGTTTTACACATATGCCTATAGCTTTCTTATACATGTAAATATATTGATATGATATAATAAGGTAAGGATTCCTTTATAACTCTTATTTGAACAATATATTTGAATATTTTGTAAAATAGTGTATTTTAGACATAAGTATGCCATAATCTAGATAAGGTCCTGAGAATTAATTTCCTAGACATCACCAACATTTAAAGATAATAGATAAATACAGAAAATATTGGACTGTATTACATGTATTGGGGTAATTATTATTCTATGAAACTTTCATTGCTTATGTTTGTATATGTGTGTGCATGGGGATTGAGTCATAATTCTAAATATGCCTTATACTGTAGGTTACAGTAAAAAAGAAGTGACAGTCACTACTGTAATATAAATTCTTTCAGATATTATTAGAACAAATTTTTCAAGTCCAATCCTCCCATCAAATTTTTCCATGGGGATATTTACTGGCCTTATATTAAGTATCAACATCTTTACTTTCCATTTTAAAAAGTAATTTTATCCAAAGTAGTCTGCAGGATTAATCCATTCCCATTACATTTTAGTATTTTTCAATGTGTTAAAGAAATCTAATTTGGAACTAATATAGATTTGTCTTCTGTAATTTCTTCTCTGCATCTCTCTGAATTTTATTCACTACTTGGGAATGTAGCATTTACTCATATATAATTTAAAGCTTCTCTTTGCATCAAAAAAGCATTATTCCATTGGCATGTAGTGAAAGACTATTTCCCATGCCAAATGGGTGGGTAGTACAGTTTATCTTAGACTGTTTTTATCCCAGAGTTTGAAAAGCAATGGACATATCACCAGGTAGATGTACAGGTAACATAGAAATATTGTCTATAATAAGATATTGAAGGAGTAAATATTTTACATAGACCCTGGTGTTATATAAGCTTGTGATAGGAAAACAACAATGAGATTATAATCTTTTACAGGCAAAGTGAGCATCACAAATTAATTGTCTAAATGCAAGAGATACATGGTGGACAGATAGATAGATATCTGTGTGTGTGTGTGTATACATTCTTATATGTGCATATACATATATACACATTCATATATGTATGTATACACACATACATACATTCTGAAGAATATATATCATTTCTTATAGTACCCTAATAGCACATAGCTTCCTACTGGCATGTAATTTTTGTCCAAGATTGTGCTAAGAACTCTATTTGCATTATCTAATGTAAATCCACACTGTAAGTTTAAATTTTCAAGATAAAAATGATTACACTGACATTTATACATTTAAAATCTCACCCAAGGACACCAAAGCTGGCAGATAAAGGATTAAAAGTCAGAGGTTCTCAGTCTTAAGCACTACAAAATAAATAGAAAATGAGTTTTCATAGGCTCTATTATTTTTGGAAACTGATGCATGGAGAGAATTTTTGTCCAAGTCCAGAGTTCCTTGTGGCACATAATCTCTCTGGGTAGAGGGTCCTGACTCTCTCCTACCCACCCAGCCATGTGTTGTAGCAATGACCCTGCCTGGCTCTCTTCTCTCTAGATATACTGGCCTTTTTTCCTTTTCCTTGAATTACCATTTTTCATTCATTTAACTTTTTTGAAAGAATAAATGATTCATCTAATTGAACTTTATATACAGAACAAAGCAAGACAAGTTGACTGTTTTCATTTTTCACTTTGGGGGAAAAATAAGCTTTTAGTCAAATCAACTTAAGAAACAGCTTGAATTGCAAGATAATGCTGCTCCTATAAGTAATTGCTTATGTGCTTCTCCTATTCATAGTGGAAGAGCTATGATTTATGAACATTTTTATTTAAAGTATAATCTTGGATTTATTCCAAATAATTGTCATCTTTGAAATGTTGTCAACCTGGGCCAGCCACAGGGATGCCAGATTAAAGTATTATATCAGCTCACCACATGGCCTGCCCAATGGGCTCAAGTAGGTTTTTATCTGCCTCTCTTTTATCACATATTTCCTTACTTCACATTTATATTTAATCCGTTGACTTCCGGGATTTCTTTTATACCAGAGAGCATGTAAAACACAAGAGAAAATGAGTAGACATATTCACTTAGCAAGAGGTTTCCTTTCTGTTCTCCCTTTTCCTCTCCCTCTCTGGCTGAAACTGCATTAGGCAAAAGTGTCCCTGGTATTAATCTAATATGATTAACTGTGAAGTGGAACACAAAGGCCAGCCTGGGGTGGAGCCATCTGAGGGTGGGAAGATACTTTAGAGCAAAAGGATCAAGAAGAACATGAGTTTAAGAGGCAAACTTTCAAATAATACTAGGCACAGGAAATAATGTTAGCTACAGCTGCAAACCAAATGGGAAAATATATTCACCAGTGTAGAATTATTACTGGCTTTGCATAGAGCCTAGAGAGCAATGTCAGTATCAGTGTTTTTTTTTTCCTCTCTCTCTGTTCTTTTTTAGTGTTATCATCTGACCTCTTTTTGCCTATATTCCTCCACATCTTATTCCTACAAGTAGCCTAATTTGCCATTAATATTCTGATAACCTAATATGTTGTATGTACCCCTAAATAATCCAGCCTCCCTTGCCATTATATTTGACCATGAGACTAATTCCAGCCAGTACTAATTTATCAGAAATTATTTGTTTCACTTCTAGCCCCAACATTAAGAGCTAGTGTGTGCCTTCCCCCCCAGGGAGAGTGTGGCATCACGTGCGGAAGACCTGGACCCTTAAGTCACCTGCTGGAAGAACAGCTCCAGTGAATGGCATCAAATTTCTCATGAATAATTACTCAATAATTATTATCTAATTAAATAAGTATTATCCTCTTATTATATACTTACCATCCTATAGCATGATCTAGTTAATGCATTAAATGACATTTTAAACTAATATATACAAGGTATGTCTGGAAAAAGTCCAGCTATGGTTAATATTACAAGAATAGTTTGCATGACATCAATGTAACCTGGCAGCCAAGGAGAGTGGACTGGAATGCACATGTGTGAACAATGCCAACTTCACTGTACTGGGAGTAGACACCATCAAGCGAACACATAACCTGTGTGACATTTGCATTCAAAATGACTAAGTGAGTAGAACAATAAAACTGCCTCAAATTTTATGTTAAGATTGAACATTCCTCTGCAGAGACTATTGAAATAATTCAGAAGATTATAGCTATGTGTAACTGGTGATTGGCAGCTTTATCATGACAATGTGCCTGCTCATGCATCACATCTTGTGCAGAATTTTTTAGCAAAACAGGAAATCACTCAGGTGACTCAGTCCCTCTTCAGCCCAGATTTGGTACCCTAAGACTTCTGGCTTTTTCCAAAACTAAAATCACCTTTGAAAGAGAAGAAATTTCAGATTATCAATGAGATTCCAGAAAATACAATGGGGCAGCTGATGGCGATTGGGAGAAGTGAGTGAGGTCTCAAGCTGCCTACTTTGAAGGGAACTGAGGCATTAGTGTCTTATGTACAATGTTTCTTGTATCTTCTTCAACAAGTGTCTCTACTTTTTAATGTTACTTGTCTGAATACCTTCTGGGAAGTCCTTGCACATTGGTATTTGTTACTAATATGCCAATTAAACAGAAAGAATACACAAACCATACATTAAGAGACTAGGATTTTTAGTGCTATCTATTCTCTATTCCTTCAAACAAAGTGTATAAACTTTCTACAGTATTTTAATCATTGTTTTAGATATTCCCTAGAAATAGTGAATAAGACAAATAAGATCCCTGTTCTCAGAAAAAGGAGTCAGGCAAAAATTAAATAAACAGCTAATTTGGTCATTCAGACTGATAAGCTCTGTTAAAGATAGAACCAGTATTGTCTGGGTACACTTTTCAACCCAATAGTTCAGGAAGTCTTTGTCTTGTGGCTAGGACATGAATGGAATAAAGGAGTTAATTCATATAATCTAGAGAGGGGCCCTTGGGTGTAAATAATATTAATACATTAGGGAATAGAAAGAACTACAAGGTGAGACTGAAGTATCAAAAAACAGGAAACTTGGGGAGATAAGTACTCTATGAAGCCAAAGAATGATAGCCAGTATATGGAGTCCATGAGAAAGATTTGCAATTTTATTCTAAATTCTGAGAGAATGTGTTGGACAAATTTAAATAGAAAAATATCTTAATCATATCCACATTTTCACAAATTAACTGTGGGCATGGTGCAGAAATGGATACATTTGTAATGCAGAACTGACCAGATTCACTAATAAACTGGATATGCAAGGTGAAGAAATAAACAAGTAATGGTGCCCAGGATCCAGACTTGCACAACTGGGCACATAACAATCCCTTTTGATAAAATAAAGGAAGCTGGGAGAAGAACTTGTTTTCAGATAAGATTTATGATTCTGGTTACACATCCAAGAAGAATTGCTTAACAGGCAATAAGATATAAAATACTAGAGCACAGTGGGAAAGTTAGAGTGAGATAAAATTTGGAAATATTTTTATGCAAATTTCATTTCATGGTGCTAGATGGGTTAAGATCACGTAGGGAAAGAGTTAGAGAAGTCATTTGAGAATAGAGTCCTGACTATTCCAGCATTTGGTAATCCAGTCTTAATTTCTCAATCTCTTACTCCCCCTCAAAGCAGACTACTCCAATTTACTAAAAGCTTTATCTTTAGGGGATCCATGAGGAGTGACTCAAGTGAAAATTTCCAATATGGTGGTCAGCCACTGGGAGAAATAAAATCAGTAAGAGAGCACTTTTGAAAAATCTATAAATTATACTATTTAGATGGTTGCTTATTCTATCTGCAGCCCTAACTTAACTACCAAATAGTCACCTAAATAAGAGAGTCCTCATCACATGGGTCTACATAAGAAAATAAGGGCAAACTACTTCCTTTACTATATACTGGGAATACAATAATAAATCTGAAATAAATTATCACCCTGCCACAAATCTTGATTGGTTCTCCATGAATAGCCCACTAGTGAAATATTCACTTGGTTGGTCAAGGAAGTGATGAGGGGGCCACTGAAATGAGTGATTGTTTCATGAGTGATATGACCTAGTTTGTTAAATGGCTTGGGAACATCACTCAAATTTTCTGTGTGTGTTTTGAAGCAAGTGCTTTGAAATGACCAGCAGCAGCAGTTCCATTTGCCATCTTTGTGGCCTCGTTTCACAGGGAAACCACAACCACTGCTCACCAAGTCACATAGGCATGGTTTCTACCAGTAACAAAAGAGACACCAGGGACAGAGGCAAAAGATGTCTCAATGAAATAATCATGTTCAGCTCTTGAAAGACCACTGATGAATTCCAGAATGCCACCAACAGGCCTTTTCTATAGTACTGTAAAGTCTGTATCTAGACAAACTAGAGGAAGAGGTTAAATAATATGCCTGTATCACAGTCTTAATCAGCAATCTCATGGAAGATCTTAACAAGAAGGAATTATTCAGGGAGGAGAAAAATTAGTCACTCCATCTGTTTTGGTAATTCCCTCTGTATAACCATCAAATCTCTTATGCTGAGTGAAAGTAGACCAACCTAATGGGCATGATTCATTTGACTTGTCACGAGGTGTCTTAGTATCACAGAATAAGTGTTGCTTACACGGGATAATATATAGTTGCTGGGTAATATATAGTTGCTATGATAAACCTGAGGAGGGATAGGATCAAAGAGAAAAGGGAGAAAATTAAAGGTCAAAAAGGGAGAGATGAATCCCCCCTCTTACGTGAATCCTCGCCTCCAGTGATGTAGCCTCCTTAGGCCCATGTAGCACTGAATTTTTTTACTCACTGTCCCTTCTCTAAAGCTTCTCCCATCCCAACACATGCTCAATATACTTACTAACTTTCCAGGATATCTGCCATGTCCATTTTTCATTTTCTAGTTACACATCTATCCCCTAACAATCTTCCTTCCCTCCTGTTTTTTCCAAGATGAATTGAAATGGTTAAGAATTGGCAAAAATAGAACCAGAGACATGGAAATTAAAAACAAGCTGACAGTGACGAAAGGGGAGCGGGAACAGGGATAACGGGAAAGAAGGGAGAGGGTCAAATCAAGGAACATGTACAGACGACCCATGGACAATGACAAAAGGGGGGATTGAATGTGGGAGGAGTGGGGTGAATAAGACAGGAGAGAGTAATGGGGGGGACGGGGACAACTGTAATTGAACAATAAAAAAATTTAAAACAAAACAAAACAAAAAAAGAATCGGGTGACTTTGAATACATCAAAGTTTTCTGTTACCAGAGGAAATTCTTCAAAGTCAAGACAATACCTCAGTTTAGTCTGAGGAACATGGTATATCTAGTAATTTTATCCTGCATTTATATTTAAATTTTTGTTTAACTTTGTTTGAACTTTCATATATAAAGCAACTTCAGATAGTCATCTAATCAATTAAATCATTTATTAAACATTCATTGAGCATTTATGCTAAACCAAGAGTCCCCTATGGTATAACAGATATAAAGCAGTAGCAAGACAGACATGTTCTCTGCCCTTAGACAACATGTGGTCTCTCATGGAAGCAGGCATTTCATTAAAAAATTACAATGAAATTTGATGACTGTTATGTACAGAATAATTCTGGAGTTCATTATAACTATCATCAGAAGCACCAAACAAATCATGTCCTATTTTAATCTGTGGGAGATATTTGAGAGAATTCTTCCCAGACCCTCTCCTGAATTCTGATTCACACTGGGATGTTTCCTGACTTTCAACTAAATTAGTGTGATCAAACTCCTTGTCTTCAAGACAATCCAGTAAGGCATTTTTTCCTGGCACATGCAACATGTGCACTCTTTGTTCCCTGGCCATGTAAATCCTGAATGTATAACCTCAGATATGGCAGAAATATCACGGAATGAGAACTGTCCATTTAATCAGAGACAGAAAAGCAGTTTCAACTCAAGTGATAATTTGTACTTTGTTGAGAAAGATTTTGGAATTAAATCTGAGATCAGTAAAAAGAGGGACCGCTGAAAACATTTGTGATATAAACATAAGAAGAAGAGGAATACCTCCTACCTATTTGCCATACCTGTGCTTGCTAGGTTGAGCACACCCTCTTTGACTAGCTGGGGACAAGAGCTCCTCTCTGAGACTAAATTCCCTGAGGGCTACACAGTGTCCTATTCATTTGGCACATATTTAGGGACTTGATCATTATAAATGAGACAGCAGTTTATATAGCCTCCCTCCACTGAGAATTGTCACTAGAAAAATTCTTGGTAATTTAAATCTACCCCACATTTTTTAAACAATGGAAGATAATTTGTTGGGAATTTTCTTGGAAAATGACCTATCAGTAACTCTTCATTACTACATGATCAAATTGTGCTTTGTTAATTCATATAATGTTTTTCACATTCCTACATAGATGCTATTATTTTCCAAATTCATACCCCACCCAGAAAAGATGGAAGTGACAGACACAAGAAAATTAAGTTATATAAAATTGATAAGGTATTATATATATGCAATAAAAGGGGGATATTTCCTTCTATTTTATCATAGTTTTCAAAAATTAGGTTACAAATAGAATAAAAATTTATGGAGTAGAAAGAAAGAAGAAAAATATACATTTGTATTCTAACAGACCATGTGTAAATCTTTATGAAACACCCAAATTCCAATACTTTTCTCTCCAGTAAGAAATATTTTATTGCTGTGAATGTATAATAATTGAATTTTTCATCTGAACTAAATGGCAAATTGCTGTGATGTTTGTTTTCTTAAGATTTTTTGTTGTTGTTTCTTAAGTAAAAGATGTTTTTACCATTTCTTTTTACCAGCTCGTTTCCTGGGTCTTTCTCCCCAGCATACTGTTTTGAGCAACTTGTCATTTCACATGTTTATTTGGCACTTCCCTAAGTGCTTATAAAAAGCCTTTCAAATAATCATTCAGCCAGATTAAAATTTTAGAAGAGAATGCAATTGGTACTTTTGTCAGGCAATAGGGTGGGCAACATTCAAAGAAAATTGTTGATGTTGTCTATGCCACTTACATTGATTCATGGTGAAAAATGTTTCTTAGTTTATTGCCTCCATCTGAGCAGCAAATCTATGTAGAAAATCTGATCAAAGCACACTCTTTAATAATGCATCATGTCTCCCTATTGACATTCTTAAGTTGTGTTGACTTTTACAGCACTGGTAATGGTAGGAGAAGCCTAACATTAATAAGTCAACTGGTATTTAAAAATATATGCTCCATCTGAATATTTGGAAAGTCATCGGAATGCTGTCTAAGGTCAAATATACTGCATAAAAAAAAAAATCTCTCCCAATGGCTGATGGAATAAATGCAGATAAATGTAGATCAGTGTTTGTTTCTGTGTGTTTTCTTCTCATCTAGCAGAAACTTGCTGCTGTGTGTCAGGGTTGCACTTTAGCGATTGGATACCCAGTGGACTAGTCGTGAAGTGGCTGATTTGTGAGTGGTGAGTTTCCTGATTTCAACACTAGCAAAGGTGTTCCAAAAGTGCTGCCTCCTCCGTCGGTATTCTAATGACCTTTCAGCACTGAATTGAGATAAAGCAATGGCCACCACTAATAGAATTTGCTGCAGGGAGGCCCATGGTGGATTGCTGACTGTACCATGAACTCTAGTGCTATAAGACACTAAAATCAAACTGTGGTGAAGGAAAGAAAAGTGAATAGAACATAAAGAAGAAATACTTTTTAAAAAAATTAATCTGAAAATTCAGAGACTGTATAAAACATTATGTGAGTTAACATACGACAATTGTGTTTGTTAAATCTGAAACCAGCCCCGTGTCTTCTGGAGTTAAATACAGGAAGTACTATGGGAACACACATGTTCTTACACTGTTGTGCAGTGCTTGGAATGGCATTATACATTATAATAAACAAAATGCAGGAATGTCACAGTTGGCTAAATTCCTATCAATTATAAATTTAATTTTTATACACATTTAATACTTACTTTAGACTTTGCTATACTGAGAAGTTTCTTTTAAAGAAAAATGGTTTATACAGTTCACTTCCTGCCATAATCAAGGTCTTTCTAACCTGATATCTGAAGGTTATGCTTCAGTGAATAATTCAGTAGGTTAGTGAAACTCTGGCAGCAAAGAAAGTGCTAATCTTAGATAGAAGCTGTGAGGGATATTAAGAAACAATTGCAAAAAGTGACATATTTAATAGAGAAAGATTACGTTGTGCTACATCTATTTAATTTGAATTGAATAATTTTTGCCAGCATTTTATGAGATGCAGACTAGAAATTATGTGAAACATCACAGTGTCACTTTAGTCAAGGATAGAGAATAAAATCCTTAAAAATATTTTATTGTGATTTTGAAGACTTCTCTATCACTAAATTTGGAAGAAACTGAAAAAGATTCACTTTATTCATTTGAATTAAAAAATAAAGAACAGCAGAAGGTGATTTATCAAAAAATAAATAAAGTGTGGAATTTAAAGGAAATAGTGTCACGTGAGTCCTTGAAACAGGGAATTCCTTCTGGGCTGTGACTGAGTGAGACAATCTTTCTTCCCCATTTTTCAAGGGAAATTTAGTTGATCTGGCTGAGACAAGCCTAAAATTATGAATAATTCCAAATGTGAAAATGATAGGGGGCAGTTTGCAGCCTTGATCACTAAATAAATCCACATAATGAACCCATCTTGACACTTATAATTATCTTTTGCAATGTGCTTACCTGAAATAATTTCTAAAAAGAAAACATAAATACTTCTAATGTTTAACCTAGCACTACTTAGCTTAAGAACTTTAAAATGGCAAATTTATCAACAAATTAACTTGAACAGTACTTATCTATAGGGGACATTATCTAGTATGAAATACCTCAGAATCCATTCTTCCTACCCAGAATGTGATTCATCAGAAGGAGGACTCCACATCAAATAATCCTGGGCAAAATATATACTTTACCTTCTTGGCTATTCACAATATAATTTAGCATATTAAATTATAATGTCCTATAGGAAAATAAATTAAAAATTTTAAATATATGTTAAGCAAAGTAACACTGCTTAACCTCATATTTTCCTAATTTATTTGACTTCCATAATCTATCCTCTTCCATATGATACCTATGAACATTCTACAGAATATGTTTTGGGAAATTGTTTTTTATGTTGCTATTATAGACTGAATGTTTGTGTCCTTCCAAAACTCATATGTTGAAACCCTAACCCCCAAAGTTACGGTATTTGGAAGTGACACCTTGCGAAGGTAATAACATTTAATGAAATCCTCAGTGTGGAGCCCCCCATGATGTGATGAGTACCCTCGTAAGGAGAAAAAGAGACACCACAGCTGCCCCTCTCTACAAGCAAATGCACCCAGAGAAGGCCAGGTGAGTCCACCATGCGCATGTGGCCACCCAAAAGCCAGGAAGGATGATCTCACTAGAATCCAACCATGCTGAAACCCTGATCTTGGAATTCTAGTCTCCAGAACTATGACAAAATAAATATCTCCTGTATAAGCCACACAATCTATGTTACATTGTTACAGTAGCCTAAATAGACTAAGACAATTGCTTTGTCATTTTTCATTTTACATTATATTTTATCCATATTATATCCTCAGATCACCAAATATTTTACTGTCTTTAACCTATATAGAAACATACATCTCAATCTTTTAAAAGGTAGTGGCCTTTAAGAGTGAGGAAAAGAATGGCCTGGCCATCCATTTTCATACCCAGTTTTTGCTGCTGTGTATTCTGGAGTAACTCCCATATTGAGCTTGTGTCTTCTCACTGAAAACTTTGAGTACAGTAATATAACATTGCTAAAGTGATGTTAAGACTTTATAACTCACCTTATGTAAAGGTTCAGAACTACTTTGTACTTGGGAGACATTAATGTATGCCAAGACACCATTATTATCATTATTAAAGAAAGTCTAAAAACCAAACCAACTAACTACATTTGTGCATGCTAATTATTAGCACACTAGTAACACCACAGCTTTGCAGCACTGTTTAGAGTCAGTGGCATTAGGAGAGAAGTCTCCTGGTTTTCTGCTCCCTTTTGTCCTTAACCCTGTTGCAGACTGAGAAACAAAACCTTGCCCATTTAGCTACTGGGGCAGATGCTATAGGATCGTTTGCCCACATCCTGTGAACCTTACTCATTCACTGTATTGCTGCCAACTTCCAGGTGCCAGCCTGCTGCCTGGGGTCTCAGATTGCCTGACACAGCTTCTCATCTGTCCACTTGGCCCGCATGATATAGGCTGAGCATACCAGGAAAATGGATATCAAAACTGTCCCCACATTCATTCAAGAAATGACTCCTGAGAGTTGGGTATAAGCCCCAGTCATTGAGTGGGATAATCTGAGAAGAGTTCATTTCTCAGTATGCTTGAGGGATCAACCTCATTTCTTACGTTCCTTTTTTTGTTTCCTGTGCATTCCAAATAAACCATTTGCACCTGAAGATTTGTCTCAAAATCTGCTTCTAGGAGAATCCAACTGAAGACAACTGTGACTTCTCAGAGTAGGTGGGAGGACGTTTGTGTAGGGTTGATGCACCACCCACACAGTTTCTTCCTGGATGATAAGTTTTGATCAACCTATTCTGACATCCAGGCTTCTGCCTGCAATTGTTATGAGTTCCAATTGATTCCATTGCCTTTTCCTAAAAATCTTAAAGCCTATGTTCAGAAACACGATAAAAACAAACAAAAACAAATGTGAATTTGCTGAGACCTGATTCCATATCTGTGTACTGGAAGCACTAATTGTAATAAAATTGACCCTTGAGTCTGAAATGTTCTCACATCTTGGAATTCTGCACTGAGTCTGAAGTCCTTCTCAAATGTCCTGAAATTCCCAGGGAAGAATGTGAATTCTCCTGGTCACTTAGGCCTCTGGGCCCATGCTTCTAGGCTAGTCTCTGTGTACAAAATTCCCACTCACAGGAATGAGCAGTAAGTGTTGCAAATTTACTGAAAACTGGAGAGGACAAGAAGTGGGAAATAGTTTGTATTGTAACAATGGGGATGGACACTATTCTTCCATAGAACATCAAGCAACTCATTGTCAAAATATTACCTGGCTGCTGTCTTCTCTGCACTGTTAAAATATGTTCTGCCCTATGACAGGTTCCACCCTGGCTGTGCCTACAGCCATCCCCTGAAGCACACTGCCATGCCTCAGTCCATCTTTCCTTGTGAGGGGTTCATCTCAAACAACCAAATTACTTGTGGCCTAGACCCTCTGAGTTTCACTGTCCTCTCTAAAGTCACTGCAGGTGTTTTCTTCTCTAAGCAGAATAGTGGTGCCACTTCTTTACATATGCACTATTTACTGTACATATGCAATGCCTACTATTTAGTTAAATAGATTAATAACAGCCAAAGTAATACATTTTTTTTATAATTGTCCCTTTTCACTATGCCAGTTAATAAATGTGGTTAAAGTAGAGTGCTTAACACAATTTTAGGGGAAAAACAGGTGAATGTTATTTACTAGTTATAAATTTATTTTGTCTATATGAAAATCAACATAACTATAATATCAAACTCAATGTTTTACAGAAATAATTGTATAGGAAGAAACTACTTTCAAAAATTCTAATTTAAATTAAAGTTGATATAAGCAAAAATATTATTAAAAATTCAATAATACTTCTGACATGACCAACCATTATGACAAGAATTATGAAGGTGGTATTTGAGTGGCTGAATAAAATGTTTGAACTATTTCCCTATAATACTGGTAAAGTATTTAGACTAAAAGGGCCCAGAGAATGTTTGTCATGACTCAGGTCTGTTTTATTTACCTCTATTTTTATTTATTTCCTGAAAATACATGCTACTCCCAGTTGGACTGTTAAATTTATCTTATCAGAGCTGAGAGACTTATTTTAATCAGTACTGACTCTCCACTTCATCAATTGTTCAAGGTTTAATACTGACCATATTAAGGAGAGTTATATTGCTCCAGTCATTTTTCTTGTTTACTAACTCATACACACGTGCGCACACTTACATCGATAGATGACAGAACTGGAGTCAGTAGTGTCTTCAGCTGCAGTTATCTCCTAATGCATGTTCTTCAATATTCACACTTTTAAAGTATTGTCTTCTGTGCTCTTGAAGATTTTTATCCCATGTCCCCCAAATTTCAAACACTATGATGGAAAGTGTCCTTCATGCTATTGTATTAGGATCTACTTATTTTAAAAGTTTTTGTATAACTTTTCGGTTACATTTACATTGGTCCCTAAAATTTGATCATTACTTGTCATTCATTCACCAAATATATATAAAATTATATATGTTATATATGTTATGTTAAGATTATATATGTTATATATATTATGTTAAGATTAACATAAACTAAACCAAAATGAATCATATATACCACAAAATTTAATTTTGTATTTTACTTGCCCATCTTCAGAGTGAATGCAATGAAGTGTCCATTGCACTTCATTAATACTGAGTTAGTATTAATATTTATACTAAATATTAAACTATCTTATATGGACTAAATAAACCACGGCCTAATTTCAAGTTTTGTCACCAATACAATTAATTTCAAAGAGACTAAAATAATTAACCAAAATATTCTTCATTTGTATTTCTTTTTTATGTTGCTTTGAATAATATTTTATACCTTTCCTCCAATGTATTGTCTGTATACTACATGGTTTATCCTCACAACAAACAAATCAATTGGATAGGTTAAGTCACTGTTCTAATTCATCAGTGAGGTAATAAAGAGATGAGAAAAACATGTGGCTCTTTAAAAATGGCAAGCATGCTTATTTCTAAGTGTCCATGCCAAGCCCTCCCACTTTCATTATAGCCCCCATCTCCTGCCTGGCCATGGACAGTGGTTCAATCAAAAAGTAGTGTCTAGAGAAGCAGTCAATCAGTTAAAACCTCAACCATCCACCCATTACCTTAAAGCCACTGTGCCTTCACCTCTGTGTCAGGTGAACCACTCCATGCACCCATTTCCCCAATCACTGCTATTGATACAGAAAAAAACAAAAGAATGACCCCTCAGCTTTTGTCCAAAATGCGTGATTCAGGATCTGTTTGGACACCTCATTGAAAGGACATTTGTCTTCTCAGCTACCACCCTTTCTACTTTTGCCCTAAATCCTGTACTTTTCACTTACCTTCTATTTAATTTCCTTTCCATCCATCTCCTCAGTTCTGCCTTTGAGCACACCCAGGACATTTACTATTGAAAGAAAAAAATTCAACACTGTAGCTTCCAAATAGTTTAGATTTTATTTTATCCTCCCACTATATTTTCAAAACCTTAACTTTCCACCATTTGTCTCTAAACTTTCAGCTATATACAATAAATTCTTCAGTATCCATAACAATTAAAATGTATTAAATGATACGCAGTGAAAAATACTTCTTCCTCCCAAGTTTTCTCTCGAAGCCCAGCTCTTTTTCCCAAAGGCGATCTCTTGAATCACAGTGTGTTCGCCCAGAGGGAGTCTTAACATCTTTAACCAGAGATGTTTAGGTCCTGCTTGTTCTTTTCATAATTGGTTAATACAAAGCACGTGGTCCCATGTGCTGGGTTTTTTTTCACCTGCTATTAATACATCTTGGAGGATGCAGCTATAAAGACAAACGACAAGGCCTGGGTTTTTTGTTGTTGTTGTTGTTGTTTTGTCATTTCTCCTGCTTATTTGTCTGTTTCAATAGCCACTTAGTAGTCATGGCATGGGGGTGCCATAATTTTTTACCTGTTCATGAGCACTTAGGTGTCTCAAATGTTTGATACTTCAGTAACTTGGCAATGGATATCCTCTACATACGCCATTGCTCACCAGGGTAAGTATACACGTAAGATAAATTTCTGCACATAAATTGCACATTTAAATATTGAATTAAAGTAACAAAATAGAAACAGTGAAACAGCCTCTCAGGTACAAATAACAGACTGACAGCTCTCAGAGGGAAGGGGATTTTAGGGGCCAGGTAAACAAAGAAAAAGGATTATGCAAAAAAGTCCCTCATAGACATAAACAACAGTATGGTGATTACAAGACAGGAAGTGGGGTGGGGAGTGGAAAAGGGTAAAGGGGAGGTAAATAAAGATGAAAGAAGACCCTGGTGGTGAACACAGTATAGTACACAGATGATGTATTATTGAATTGTACACTTGAAACCTATATAACCTTATTAACCAACATCATCCCAACAAATTCAATATTATTTTAAAAAACAGAGTTTTAAAAAATTGTAATATTTTCACTCTAAATTATTGTATACTTAAGTCAAAATAAAGGCACCTACGTGGGAGGATGCCTTTCGGCTGACAGTCCTTTTGGGCCCCCTTCGTTGAAGCCCCAGCCATCACCTCCACGAACTCAAGCTGTCTTCTTTACAGTTAACCAAAGTCCTCCTCCTTCATGAACCATCCCTAATTTTCCTTCCACAAAGACACATCCCTGTTTCCTATAATCTCCATTAAATCTTGTTTACAGTGAATTCTCAGAACACTTACAGCTTTCAACTTTGTGACAGGGTGAGGCCAGCGTTAACGACATGCATTTGAAGTGCACGGATCCACTAATACCCTGGATTTTCAACCAACAGGGTCAGCAACTCCTTTTCCGGGATTTCACATCTGCAGATTCAACCTACCTACTGTCGATTGACAACAGTATTTTTCCATTTACAACCATAGATTCCCCACTGCACTGAGAATACTCTTTGGGATCCCCAGGAGGTTGAATCTGCAGATTCCAAGCGCCAACTGTAGTTAGGTTTGGGGGTAGTCAAAAGTTAAGGCAGATATTTTCCCCTGGCTGGCGTGGCTCAGTGGATTGAGCGCGGGCTGCGAACCAGGCATTGTAGGTTCGATTCCCGGTCAGAGCACATGCCTAAGTTGCAGGCCATGTCCCCCAGCAACTGCACATTGATGTTTCTCTCTCTCTCTCTCCCTCTCCCTTCCCTCTCTAAAAAAAATAAATAAATAAAATCTTAAAAAAAAAAGTTAAGGCAGATTTTCAACTGTGCAGAGGTTGGCACTCCTAACTTCTACATTGTTCAAATTCAAAGGCATTTGTATTAATACTTTAGTTTCCTCCAAATCTTTTACAGAAAAACTATACTTTTTGATTTGTTCCTTAGTTGTTCTTAGCACAAATCTGTATATTTAGTTGACTCAATAAATGTTTGTTGAATGAATATATTATTAAATGGATGAATGAATGAATGAATGAGCAAATGAAATATATCTAAATTCTGTGGAGAATTATATTTAATTCAGTCTGAGAGGGCCACTGTACCCTTCTGGGCCTTTCTTTTTGTATCTACCTGATAAGTTTTATCTTCAAGGCCTTTGTTAAATGAACAAAGGCTTAGGGTGCTTCAAATAATAACAAAAAATCTATCATAAATTGTAATCCTTTTAAACTCAGTGTAATCCATATGCATTTGACATCCAAATGAAGATGCTGTTAGGAAAATGTGATTCTACCCTCAGTTTGCATACAAATATCAATTCCTATGTTGTAAATGAGAAACACATGTGGCTCATGGAGAAGGGTCTCTTTTGTTCATCACTGCCTGAGAACTGTTACCCTCTTGTGTCCCCTCTATTGTTTTCTTTTAGATTCTACAGAATTTGGGCAAAATCTGGGCTTCACATAAAGCAAACCAGAGTTTTTTGAGAGACACCCAATTTAAAGAACTATTGTAAGACACTGCTAATAAAGTCCATTGCTCACCCCACTGTGCAAATAACAAAATTCTGGGTTGTAGGTAGTGAAGCTTTAACCGTCTTATGAGGGCCAACAGCAGAAACCATTTTCTTGTCTGAATCAGAGGATTGGGTCAATTGTGTAATTATCATAAGTATTAAAAAGTTGTTTTTTTAATTTCAAACATTCTCAAATTTGGTAGTTTAAAAAAACTCTTTGGAGGTATAGAAAAAAAGACCAATAAACTAAAAATTACCATGAAGGGACCTCGTCCTAACCCTCCCTCTCTGTCACACTGCCCAGGTCCTTTTCCTCTCTGTCCTCCATCTCCTCACTGAATAAATAATGACTTAGGCTAGAAAATTGGAAGGTCCATTTAAGTCCTAATGATCTATCGAGGAGAGGGAACTCTGGAGGCAGAAAACCTGCCTCCCAGTTGCACCACTTTGTGCTGAGTGAGTCTTGGCAAGTTATTTAAGTCTCTGAGTCTCTGTTGTCTTTTTTTTTTTTTTTAATTTGGAACTAATGAGGCCTACAGTTATTGTGGGGGTCAAATAAAACAAGGTAAGGAAAAATAATTATAAATTCAGTGTCATTTCTGCAAATAATAGTTACAATAGTATTCTTAATTCTTCCCTAATTATGAACAGAGACTATTCTTCCTATTGCACAGTGGTGAATAAGCATGGTACACCAGGCTCCGTCACCAAAGCTCTTCTTGTATAAGGTTCAAACTTTGGGAAACTCACACTGAAATCCATAAGCTTTCCCTAGGAAATCTAAAAATATAATCTTTGTTTTTTAAGGAAAGAAATGTCACCATTAAAAGAGAGTACCAAATATCATATAGGAATATTAGAAAATAAGCCAATACCAAACAAACAAGTTAACATATCAGATTCAATATATTACGAATAATAATAATAGGTACCATTTGACATTACAGTCCCAGACATGTTTCTAAAGAGTTTGCATGTATAAACTTCATCAATATTGAAATTAGGTATTTATCATTCTAATTTTACAGGAGAAATTAATAAATAGTTTAAGTAATTTGACTAAAGTCAGATTAGTAGGTAATATCATTATTTCAGTTCACACAGTCCCATACATAATCAGAGATTATGAATATAAATTGCCTGGCTCATAAATGGTGTCTAGTAACAAAAAGTGTAACTTAATAGTAAGAATTACTCCTGGCTCAGGTATCCTAAAGAGTCACAGAAATAAAATTTAATATTGAAGCTTTTTCACTACACCTGTATTTTTAAATATAGTATGAAAAGAATGGAGTTTCTCAGATGGAAAGTCAGCATGTAGCAGAAGGAAGAGCTGGGGAAAATTATTTGGAATTCATGTGATTTTTGTAAGTTGGTGGCAGGATCAATAACAGCAGTGGTGGCATCAGTATCAAAACAGTAATTAGCATTAATATATTGAAGATATTCCTGAATATAAAAGTATAAATAAAAATTTAATATCCAGTTATTTTCTTTTTTCCCTTTGACTATTTGTATGTCTTAAAAAGATTGCTCCCAAATAGAGAAGGGAAATGGTAAAGAAATGTTTATTATTAAGCCCATGTGTCTGCCCTTTAAAACAGCAATAGTGTGCTGTTATTGTTTTTTATTTCTTTATACAAGTGTGAAGATTGACTTTCTTTGTCTTCTTGATGATTTATGTTGCTTGGTTATAGAATGCAACATTTTCATAATCAGTAACATTTGTCTCTGGTCCAATTAGGAACTAAATGAAAAGTCTAAACCCATCAAACATTATCATTGCAATAATGCTACCAACTGGAAGCAATTGGAAATTTTGAGAATCAAACTAGACTTAACTGCTTTAAGCTTAAAAAGCTCTTAAAATCTAAGGGCAATTATATCACTGATTTTAACAACATAGATTGGTCAAAGACTTAAATTGGGAAAGGTTGTGTTTCACTGAGCATAATTTATTTAGTTTCCACATAGAAAATGTTATTTTATTTTAAAAACAACAGGCTTCTTAAAAAATGGCTGGCTAAACTTACCATGAGCATGACAAAACAAAATTAAAAGACCATAGGCATCAAGGACCACAGAGATGAGAGGAGAATAATGCTTCCTCAAATGTTAAAGACATCGATGCATTTACTTAAGATCTAGTGTATTTAATGAGCTTAAACAATTCACCAAACCAAAGCAATTCAGAGTTATCTTTGCGTGTGTATGTGTGTGTGTGTGTTTAAATAAATCTTTGATTTAGGAGCTCTCATTTACAAATACACTTCTGTGTGATTATGTCAATAGGTGGAGCGTCATCTTGTAAAAAGATCCTTGAACAGTAGGGTTGTATTTCTAGGGAAGAGTGTGAGATATGCTGTCCTCCAAGCTTTAGTGACCGTGATTGGTAACTCAAAACTTCTTATTAAACTAGTGCTTGAAATTTTGCACCCCTAGATTTAAGGCAGTCATTATAGGCCCTCTGTTTTAAATCTAGTTTGTTCTTGAATAGGGAAGAACATCCTTTTGCCTTCTGCCCGGAGAGTTTAAAATCCTTGATTTCCAGGAAAGCACATGAACAAGAAAACATTCTGACTTCTTGCAAAGAAAAAAAGAGGAGGAAATATACTGCTTAAATTTCTGTAATATGTAATTAACAAGTAGTTTTCCTTAAAACAAGTACCCACATGAAAGATAGAAACAAATGGCGTTCTTTTAAAAATGGATGAGACTTTTTTTTTATTTTTTGCTTTTTAAAATAAAGTCCTTAATTGTGTATGCTTATAGGATATGTATATGCAATATAGAGTATAATATATAAAAATATAATATAACTTTATGTATGTGTACATACATCTGTATCCGTCAATTTAGATAGAGAAAGACAGCAAGAGAGAAAAGAGAAAACCAGAAGGAAAAGGAGCTAGAAGAGACAAATTTTTATGAAGAGAGGGTCTCAAGGGCCTGGGAAACACTTCATTTGCTTTGATACCCTCTGTTTCCTGGCAGCAGAGAGCTGAGTGGAGCCTTTTTACCTGGCTTAGAGAGAGAGGAAAAAAAAAAGAAAATCTCATTACCTCTTTTTCTATAACCCCTTCAATTAAATCCCTGCCAACAACCTATGCTTAGTCTCAAAGCATCTCTACATAATTCTGGGGATTACATTTAACTATGGTCTGGAATTGAGACTACTCATTCATTGTGTATTCTCATATATAGAAGGAAATTATGAAGAAATCAATTCAATCAATAGTCTATATTTTAGAATCTAAAATAGTAAAAAAGAGACTGATAAAAACCAAAATTCAGGCAAAATATAGATTGAAATAAGAGTATATATAAAACATCAATTAAATATGCATGTTCAAATTGTGAAGATGAATATTTCATTAGAGCATCATAAATGTTCATGTTGTCCTAACCCTAAGAAAAAATATAATTATATCTCCACCCAGTGGACACTTATGGTAGAGCAGGTTTAAGAAGTAAAATCTATTCCCACCATCTAATAAAAAGCAGCAAAGCAGGCTTGCCATAAAAATCTTGGAAATGAACCCCCAAATTAGTTTATGATGTCTTGAAGGATTCTAAGTAATTCTACAGTGATTTTTTAAATATATTTTTTAATCTCTGGCAGGATTATTCTCATTCTAGATGTCAGAAAATGGTCCCTGCCCCTTCCTCATGGGCATGGTGTCTTCACCGAGCAGTGGTACATTTACTCTGCATTGCTGTGGGTCCCAGATAGAAAAATGTAAATTTTAGATGGAATTGGGGATGGGTTTATTTGATTTGGTATATATTTAGGTAGGTATTTACTCAAATTTTTGTTTAAAGAAAATAGCAAGCTTGATGATTATCAGCGAAGGCCAAAGAGAATTTAAAATAAAACAAAAATAAAAGATATAAAGAGATCCTTACATTGTATTATGTACCTGCCTATTAGTAATTATTCTGATGCTAATGACAGAAAAAATGGACACTAGGGTAATTTAATTTCTTAAAGAGAACTGTAGTACTTTTTTAAATCAGCACTAGGTTTGTTACTCTAAGAGAAAATTGAAAATTCATTTTGGCTTTGTCCCTCATGTGTTTAAGGGAATGCTATAAATATTTAAAAGCTGTGATTTACGGCTATATGATCTAGAAACAGTGGACTGAGGTAATCTGCACCATGTGATATACTTAGCACAATAACATTTATCATAAAGACCTAGATCTGGGATGTAGGGTGTGTGTGATAATGCACTTTCCAAAAGCCAAAGAATATATGATGTTAAAATACTATGATTTCTCAACACAAAAATTACATTAAAATTAATTCATGTTAGAAACCCAAAATCACTGATAACTTTTTAATTATGTCCAAACTAAGGGTGATTAAAAAATCATACATTTGTTTTTTTAAAAGAACATATTAAAAGTTAGAATTAAACAATGAAACCTGTAGCATATCCATAATAGACACAGATAAAAACTTTCAATTTATGGAGTAAATATCTATGCATCTAGAAAGGTATATTAATACTGGCAAAAATACATCAAATAATAAAAAATTATACCACTAATAATTCTAGTTGCAAGTAAAAAATAAAATAAATGAACAACAGAAAAATAAAATAAAATTCCAAAATAGTCCATCAATTTTACTGAGATTTATTTTGCTTCTGTTTTTATTGTTTGTTTCTTTATGCTTCTCCTTTTCTGTTTTCAATTTCTTAGACTTCTGAAATATGACATTTTCCCAATGTTTCCATTTAAAATTTTGTGATATATTAGATGTTATTTTATAGATAAGGTTGTCTAAACTGCAATTTAAATCGATAGTTTCAAATACAATTAAAATAAAATTTCCTATCCAATGTTATTTTCTCTTAGAAGATTGACAGTTATTTTATAGCTGTGTTATTCATATCCTGTTTATTTTTTATTATTTCTCACAATCTCCTACTGGCCTTATATATGAAAAATATTTTAATGACATTTTTATAATGTTAGCACATTTAATTTCCTGCTACCTAATTCTACTATTTTCAAAATTAGCATTAAAAACAATTTATAATTCAGTAACAATCTTTACAAAATAGTAAAACCTTGTACAAATATTTGTAAAGATTCATCTTTTAAAACATTGTGATTGACAATTTATCTGAAGATCAGAACATCGAATTATGCATATCAGTATCTAGCATAGTTTTTCAGGCCTGTGTCACTGTAACTGAGAAAGCTAATTTTGTCGTAATATGCTTTCAATGTTTAATAAAAGCAATGAAACTCTTTTCTATGTACCCTTACAAATGTTTTTGAAATTCTTCCCTAGCCCTTCTCCTTGTTTATGAAGCTAAACATAGATACTATGCCTGCTGCTGTCCTTCTGCTAAAGATTTAAATTTAAGAAAGAATAGCTGCCTGTCTAGACAACCCTAAAATTGTTTTAGTTACTGATGTATGGATGACTGATAAATGTCATCTTTTCTGCCTGCAGTGCATTTGGAATCTAGTCTACTGACATTTGTCTATAGCTGACCTGTGCCTGCATTTTAGATTTACATGAAACATTTAAGTTTTACAACTATGAACCTTTCAATTTCATCATTCTTACTCTATATCCAATACAATAAAACAATTAGATCCTCTTCTATCTTTCTTCTTCCTCACATAGATGTTTTTAATTAAACCAGCAGGGAAGATTGTAATCAAACAAAAGGCAATGGAATTTACTTCATCTCTTACCTCGTGAAACAATTATTAAATTCCCTAGCTTCATATTTCTCATACCAATAAAATTAAATCTGCAGCTCTGCTAGGAAGGGTGGAGAAAAAGCAGTCCCAAGTAATCAAAACCTATAGGTCTTCAGAACAGTAATGCAAAATATGTAACTGTTGTCTGGAAAATTGCTAGCTTTTCCCACAGATATCACATCAGTTTTCCTCATTTTCACTGTGCTGGGAAGTGCACCTATATTTTGCACATAATAACGGAACACTAGCCCTAAGAAATGTGCTTATAAGACTTAATTAGGTTACTTCTGAGCAATGTTTTTATAGAATAATGGCTTACCTTGAGTTGACCCACAATTCTACTGAGTGTTCTTTGCTTATGTTATATTATAAACATGAAATTACCAAGAACACAAATACGAAGAAGTGTTTTTCAGACTGTGTGTCTGTGGGCCTTTGATAGACATCTCATTACCCTGATACACTGTGACATGTGACGTTTCCACTTTTCACCTTTTACACTATTTAGAATGCTTGGACAAGTTTAAAAATTTATATAAAAAACAATCATCCTCTACTTTAAACATATAAAGAAAACAATTTACATAATTCCTAGCCAATAAAGAAACAAGGAATTATAGCAGCTATAGAAGTAGTAACTTCAGTAAAATGAACGATGATCCCTGACAGCCCCCTGTCAGATTTAAACGAGACATTTAACGAGGTGGCCAGGGGAGATGTTCTTCGTATGTACGTATTTCATTCATGGCACTTGTATCAAATATATTAGTATTTGTCGCCATCACTTGACTGGGAGATTAAGAGCTGAAAACATAGCATTTGTCACCATCAAATCCTTGACTCATTAAGCACTCAATGAATGTGTAATGAACTAATTAATATTATAAGAATGAATAAATATGGTCATACTTGAAACACTGATATTATGTTATCGACTCCAGACTCCATCTTCTTTAACATCAAAATATCAAAAAACACTTGTTAACTTTCTGAAGGATCTTATAAAAAACCCTGAAAGCTATAAGTGAAGTTGAGCCACAGATAAAAGCACAAAGACTGAAAAAAAAAGAGAAAATCCTCAGTGAATAGTATGTTTGAATGAGAAGATGGGAAGAAAAAAATAAAACCATTGAGATCTTCATAATTTTACAATATTTTGGTGATGAATTTGAAGCTTTATACTACATAATAGAAGGAACTTTTTGAAAGTTAAGCTGCAATCCTAACTGTAGGACTTTCCTTTATGATTTATTTTGTCTGGATTCAAAAATAAATCCATGTTCTGTGAGGAATGCAGACTCTAATTTCTCAGTGATTTATATGGGCAGATGCAGACGACTTTGGCTGGAACTGATGTTTTGTCAGGGATGCAGGAAATGGACTTTTATCTGTGGCAAATGTGACCATAGTCAATGCAAATTTTGCAGACAATATAATTAGTAGAATGATAATGATTTTTGAAAGCAATTTACAAAGATAAATTATGCTATCTTGCACTGTTTTGGATGTGGATATGGATATAGGAAATTAAGACCAGAGTACAGGAAAAGAAAAAGGAAATGCAGAAAAAAAGATTTTTCTGCAATTGGTATATAATGAATGAAATAAAACAAAATGTAGGTGAATCTATTATTACTCTCCTTAAAAGGATTATTATCTTCATTAATGTCCTTAGTTATTATTTTTCAATTTCTTATTAATTCTCAACTAGTTAACATAAATATAAAGTGAAAAAAGAATTTCTTTAAAACCAGAATACATAATAAATTAGAGGATAGATTTAATAAATTAGAGGATTGATTTAATAAATTTACTCAGAATGCACAAAAGAGAAATAAAACCAAGAAATATGAACAAAACTTTGAGATTAAGGCCATAGTGCAAAGATACTAGATGTATTTAATAGATGTAAGTTTCACTTTTGATATGGTAGAATAAGTTTTTAGTGGGCTGACTATCCCACAGGTATTTATTGTTATAAACTCTGGGCAAAATACCATAAAACAATTACATTATGGGTTAGAAGGGTGAACAAAAACAACCTGTTTTGGATGAGACCAGAAGAGTAGAAATGCAAACTCTCATGGGGTGATTGTTGTGTCCCTGTGTCCTTGACCTGAAGGCAGGCTGAGTTTTTCAGCATGACACAGATTTCCTCAAGGACCAGGAGAGAAACTGCTCTCTTTCTGGCCTAAGAAAATGAAAGTCAGGACAACCAGGGAACCAGAAAGTGAGGGAAGGTTTTGTACAAAAGAGATGCGGAAAAAGGGAGTCCAGGTCTATATCTAAAACCTGCTCAAGTCCTGGACACGGAACTCAACATGCGAGAAGCAGTCTATGAACAGGCTAGCTAATGAAACACTCACACTGAGCTGCCCACAGCAGGTGGAACAGAGTTTGGTTTGGGCCTAACCACATTAATTCGATGTTTGATCAAAAGCATCACATTGTTCGGAGGAAGCTAACAGAATCCAGACTCCACAATCTCCATATTCAAAGTGCAAAGAACACAATCCAAAATTACTCGATAGACAGAGAACTGAGAAACTGTGAGTCATTCCCAAGGGAAAAGATTATTAATGTCAGTGCCTGTGAAATGATACAGATGAAACAAGGATTTAACAGCAGCTATTATCACTCTGCTCAATGAAATAAAGATAAAAAATACTTTTGTAATCAAAGAAAATACAGTAGTAACTTCCAGCTCAAAATAGAAAATACAAAACCATTTGAATTGTGCCCCCCGCAAAGTACATTGGGGTCCTAACCTCCAGTACCTGTGAATGTGACCTCACTTGGAGATAGGACTTTCACAGATGTTATTAGTCAAGATGTGGCCATACTGGATCAGGGCCAGCACTAACTCCAATAATTAGTGTCTTTATCAGAAAAGACTCAGACACAGAAGAGACAGAGGGGAGAATGCCATGGGCAGGTAGAGGCAAAGGGATGCTGAAGAGTGCCAGCCACCACTGGAAGGGGCAAAGAAGTGTTCTCCCTTAGGGCCTTGGAAAAGAGCAGGGCCCTGCTGACACCTCAATTTCAGACTTCCAGCCTCTAGAACTTGGAGAGAATAAATTTCTGTTGAGTCACCCAGTTTGTGATAATTTGTTATAACAGCCCTAGGAAACTAAAACAATAACCAAATGGAAATTTTGAAACAGCAAAATACAATGCAGAAAGTTTTCAAAATTCACTATATGAGCTTAATAGAAGAATGGAGATGATACAGAAAAAAGTCAGTAATTTGAAACAAATCAATAGAAAGTATCCACCCTGAAGAATACATATTGACTTGAAAGAGAAGTGCAACTATTATGAAATTAAAAGTTGAAAGGCACAAGACAATGTAATCTAAATGAATAAAGTTTACTCTACTAATACATATTACTTTTAAAGAGACAGCAAAAATATAATTAAAAGAATATGTGAGACTTGACTTATAAATTTCTAAACTTTTTTTATTGGAACCAAAAAATCAATGATCAAAAGAGGAGTGAGAATTTGTTATACAGAAATGAATGTGTGAGAAATGTACCAAGTGAAAGATGTTGGGGACAACTCATTCTGAATATTAACACAGTTTCAGTTATGTCTGTGCTGATAGGTGATTGGAGAAGCTGAAACAATCCACTGGAATATAAAGATTTTGGAAAATGTGAAAAAATAATAGAAAAAGTAACATAGATATATAAATCATAGAAAATTCACTGTAATACAATAATTTGGAAAGTGGAAAAATAATAATAAAGGCACTAAATGGATATGTATGGTTAATGACAGTGAATAGAGAAATAAAACAAGTTCTTTTCTCAAGGTTTAGAATGAACTCACATAACATTGATTGAGCTCCTACTAGGTAGCAGTCACTATGTACAATAACACAAAAATTTATTGTTGGTCTTTTTTACAAAGTGCTGATGACTCAGTAGGAAGTCAAGAGAGTGGTTTAGGGACCAAGTGGAAGTGGCCATGAGGATGTGTGTTAAACAGATGGCATAAGCACCTACAGAGTTAAGTTGAGATGTGGTGATGCCAAGGCTGTGGGAGTGTACATGGGGTGAACTGTGTTTCCTTCCTGACCCTGATGATCGGGGGCTGAGGAAGCAAAGGCTGCAGTACTAAAGGGAAGGGACAGATTCAGGAGAACTGCAAATCAGCATGAAGTGATAAAAAGATGGAACTGGAGAAGCAATGACATCATTTTAAAGAAGTCAAGAGAGATTGACTCTTAAAGAATCTATAAGGTAGAAAACAAATGGTTAAAGGAATTCGTTAAAGGTAGATTTAGAAAAAACAAGATTGAGCTGAATAGGATTTTAGAGAAGGGAAGACTCAATTACCTAATGCAATGTAAATATGGACAAGTGGATGGAATGAATTTCATTGTAAGTACATGTGACTGTGTACTGTGTGTGTATGTACATGTGTGTATGCATGCATGTGCACACATGCTTGATAAGAAAAAGGTTAAGAAATATAAAGACTAGAGCACTAGTGTGGACAGTATAATCAAAAAATTTCTTGGATTAATTTAATGAAATTCAGTTGGAATAAAGTGAGGTAAATTTCCAAAAAGAACTAAAAATGGTTTAATGCCGGTATGAGTGCAGGTGGTCTTAAAATTAATCCAATTTTAAGATGGTTTTATTTTCAATGATCAATACATTATATCATCTAGTTATTTAGAATGAATGCTTTTTATTTGTGGCAGTACCTCTTGACTCATCGTAACACCTCCTTGTTTTTTATAAACACAATATCTGACTTAAATAAATCATTGTGTCTGTTTTGGAAAGCACAGATTTCCAAGCCTATGAGAAGTGAAAGCAGAAATTTAGGAAGCTGGATGTAAGAGAAAAAGATAAAAGGAATTTTATAATTTAGCAATTACTCATGGTTAGCATCAATTTTTTGTAACAGTAAGAACAAAAATATATTATATGTAAGTATAACAAAACTCAGTTCTTGTTGTTGTAGTTTCTAAATAGAGGACTAAATATACCCAAAATGAAGGTGATCTCATTTTGTCACCATTCTGCAGACAGTGCCGGTGACCTGGCTTACTGCCCATCGCTGGGATGGGGACAGTTGATGGAACTGCTCACCCTTAATAACATAGTATCTAAACTGGTTCCTCAAACAAATGGAATCTTTAAAAATGTCTTCAATAATGCACACTCATCTAAAACTTGAAAATTATAAGGAAAAAAATTTTGAATCATAACATCATTCAAAAATAAGCAGTACTACATCTTCTTATATTTTAGATGTATTTAACAGTTTCTGTCTTGCCACATACATGATTTGCAAGTCAATTCTTTTTCACTTTTTATTATATTTAAAATAATTTTCTGTGTTTCTAAAACTATTATAAAAATGCTTTAAATATTGAACTTATTTGTAAAGGCTTTTGTTTTTAATTCAGGTCCTTAATGAAAAAGTTAATTGCAACATACCATATTTTTAATATATGTCAAGTAGAACATAAGGATAGAAAACAATTGGTATGCAAAGAACACGTACAGATTCATAGGAACTGTGGAATTGATCTGGTCTCTGTGGTAACTGCTAAATCTTTCTTGTGAAGTTGAGAAAATCGTCAGTGGGTTGCCGCTCTGGAGAATGTTTCTGTTCAGATTCTGGGCCAGGTTCTCAGATGCTGTTATGGTGGCTTCTGGTTTACAAATGGTTAAGGATAATTTGTTTAAAGTAAATCATCATAAGCAGCACTTTCAAAACTGGAGCTGTTTTTGATTCTGCTCATTTCTATACACCTCTGAGAGGTGTGAAGTTCCAGTGTGACCACTGCAGGTGACTGGGAATCCTGGGGACAGCCTCCCAGCAGAGGTGGCTACTGTGACAGGATTTCACTGTCCTCTAGGCCATTTGGCAAGTTGTAAACAACTTCTACTACAGTGTCAGTTGTAAAAACCCATTTTTAAATACCAGAAGTTTTAGTTACAATTTATGTTGCATCACCAACATTCCTGCCGATGGCTATTATTTGGTCTCTTAAAAGTAGACCAAATATTACTTGGAAGTTTGTGTTGTAACCGTTGGATATTATGAATATATAAATTGAACTAATCTTTTTATAAAGGTTGATTTTGCATTTAATTTTTTAATTAATTTATTTTTTTGTTGTTGTTCAAGTACAGTTGTCTGCATTTTCCCCCTACCACTACCCTCCACCCCAGCCATCCCTACCTCCCTCCCTTGATCCCACCCCACTTGGTTTTGTCCATGTGACCTGTATAGTTGTTCCTGAAATCCCTTCCCCCCTTCCCCCTCATCACCCCTCCCCTCCCCTCTGGTTACTGTCAGATTGTTGTTAATTTCAATGTCTCTGGTTATACTTTGCTTGCTTGTTTGTTTTGTTGATTAGGTTTCACTTAAAGGTGAGATCATATGGTATTTGCCTTTCACCACCTGGCTTATTTCACTTAGCACAATGCTCTCCAGATCCATCCATGCTGTTGTAAAGGGTAGGAGGCCTTTCTTTCTTTCTGCTGCATAGTATTCAATCATGTAAATGTATCTTATTGATAGCATATAAGACAAATATAAATATAATGTTCTCCAGACTACACTAATATCCTAAAATAATTAGAAGTCATCACATGTGAACTGAACAACAGTCTTTTAGATATTTACTTCACTATAAAAATGACAAGCTTTTTATAGATTTAGCCTGCAGAGTCAAAGTTATGGTTTATTTCCAGAATGCTTGTCCAATACTGAAGAAAGGAAAGGATAAAGTGGTATATTGACTGAAAAAGGATGTCAATAACTTTTCTTGGTGATTTCTTATTGTTGGTTCAGGGTTTCATCATTGGCTTGGTTTTATTATAATTAATTATCCAAAAAAGGAGCATATTCTTTCAAAGTTTCCTCCAGGTCTGCAGTCATCAGGGCTGGACTGAGACACATGGGCACCCTCAGGAGGTTATCATCTCATAACCTTTCAAACAAATATTGTCAAAATACTGTTGAACAATTTTTTATAAAGAAGATGTTGGAATCTGTAAAAGGGAGAAAGGAAAACAAAAAAAATTGCTGATGGCAATACTATATTGTCTTGAGGAATTCAATTCCAAACTCTAAGCTCCAAACTTGCATTTTTCACTTAGTAGAACAATAGGATTTTTTGAGTGAAGAACTTAGCATGACAACTAAGGTTGGGGAGCCAAAGCTCACCCTAAGTGTTCTGTCTTCCAGTGATTTACATGACTTTCCATAAAGGAAATTCCAGGAAATACAAAGTCTTCATCTTCTTATGTTTCTGTTAGTGTTGGTCTAGAGAGCGTTGAAAAATTGTCATACTGGTCTACTCCTTAAATGAGTTCTGATATTCTCAGCATTAATGCTAGTTGTCTGAATACTGAGACAATTATTACTTCTGTATCTTATAATCATTATAAATATGACACCTTTTTTACTTGTTCAATATACAAATGAAAATTAAAAATATTATAGACTGAGAATAGTTATAAGTAGTGTCAGTGCTAAAAATAAGAAAGTTCAGTATGTTATCCAAGGTGGGGCAAAGTAGGATTACAGCTGTGAGTACACAAAACAGAGTTTATTCTTGTATTATTGCTTTTAGTTATTGTATTATTTTCCATATGAACAACTGTAAACCTACTTTGGCCCTCCACCCTGTTTTCATCAGATCATAGGGGGTATCTCTCTCTTTTTTTCTTTCTCTCTTCCTCTGTCTCGTTTCTCTTTCAGCAAACCTCTCTCTCTCTCTCTCTCTCTTTTTTTTTACCCAAAGCCCCATGTCAGAACTTTCTTCCCTGGTCAGATTTCTACATGCTAATCCATTCAGCTAAGATTTGTTATAGCCATCCCTACTCCCTGGAAACTTAACTTCTGATACCACATGCTTTCAGAATAATAACTATGGATCTGTTGAATAGTGACACAATGGAATGCAGGTAAAGTTCCTCAGTAATTTGTTTGTATTATTGAATTAATTAGCAGAAATTTTAGACTAGGCCAGCAGCGGGTGTTTTAATGGAAAGATCCTTTTAAATTCTTTAAGTAATATCAGGTAGGAAAATTACAAATTATTTATTTAGGTAATGAAATTAAGCACCCCCCAACACATCTCTAAATAAATTTTACTAGGCCATTATTCAGAGTCACGTATGAATACCATTTACAGACTGTGCTCAGGGAGAGTCATGAGGCCTCTCTAAGCCTCAATCTTCTCATTGTAAAGTGAAGATATTAATAGTCCCTAATCCACACAAAAAGAATCAAATGAAAAAAATGCACATAAAGTACTTAAACAGTATGAGGGAAATAGAAGGAATGTGATAAATATTACAGACTATTATTGTTGTTACTTATCCCAAGTAATCATTAAAACAATTTGTGTCCTATTTATTTAATGGTTTAATTTAACATAGTCTATATTCAAATGTTACAGAATACAGAAATAACACTAAGCAGACAACTGGAACAGGAACAGAATCACAGAAATGGAGATCACATGGAGGGTTATCAGCGGGGAGGAGGAGGGAGAGAATGGGGGAAAAGGTACAGGGAATAAGAAGCATAATTGGTAGGCACAGCATAGGCAGGGGGAGGTTAAGAAAAGTATAGGAAATGGAGAAGCCAAACAACTTACATGTATGATCCATGGACATGAACTAAGGTGGGGGAATGCTGTTGGGAGGTTGGGTACAGGATGGAGAGGAATAAAGGGGAGAAAGAAATGGAACAATTGTAACAGCATAATCAATAAAATATAATTTAAAAATAAGTAACAATTTAAAATTATAGAATATTTACAGTATCTTCAAACTTTGGAGTGTAATGGCTGCGATTCATATGACTATGAAGTATACTTTTGAATGTGTTCAGTCAAATGTAATTCTAAAGATAGTATTATTATTTTATTTCTCAAAGTTCTCTTTTACTTTGCAGATTTTTTATTTTTTAATCTTTATTTATTAATTTTTAGAGGGAGAGAGAGGAAAGGAGAGAGAAAGAGAAACATCACTTTGTTGTTCCAGTTATTACACATTCATTGGCTGATTCTTCCTTGTCTATGCCCTGACAGGGAATGAAAGAAACCCACAACCTTGGCATATTGGGAAGATGTTCCAACCAATGGAGATACTCAGCCAGGGCCTTCTTTGTGGATTTTTGATAGTAAACTGATGGAACTCAAAATCAGTGAGATTCTAGTGCCAATTTCTTTCATTTGACTTCCAATATTGAGCATCCAGTAAAAGAAATGTGGGGTGACTGTTTTGTTGATGTTGAGAAAGTAAAACTAAAGGCACCATTGAAACAGATGGAGGCTGATGATTCCCCATCACTTCAGATGACATCATTGTTAAAGATCATTTTGGGGGAGATGTGTTTGCCGTTGAGTCCTGTTGACATCAGTGACACTGCCTTCATTATTCAGTAGCTCTGACTGCATGCTTCAGCCACTACACAACAACAATTTGGTGATCTTAATGCTTTTGCTCTTTCAAAACGCAGACTGCTTTTTTTTTTTTCTAAATGGCCAAAGGCAGTAATGCCAGACAGGCTGTCTGATTATTTGGTTTAAAAATCAAACTAAACGCCTAAGTCCAGTTATCATCTTTTTGACAGATTTTGAAACAGACCACCAGAGCAACACTACAAACTGTCAAAAAAAAAGTTGTGTTTCAATTCTATAGCTTCCCCAAGGCCTGGTTACCATTTGGTACTCTTAACTTACTTATTGAATTTTCACTCAAGCAGTCTGGGTTTCTGAGATTGTCAAGCTCTTCTGTTAGGAAGAAAAGCTCATTTACAGAATAGCAGTGCAAACATGGCTCGACCTGAATTATGTCAATTTGCTAATTTCCACCTTTCACATGAATGTATGTCATATTTGAATATGACTATCACTTGATTCAGAATGATCAATTTCTGGAGAGTTCTTGGTGCAATGAGTACAGATTAAAGATGGCTGGGGTTGACTTTTATGTCAAATTGAAGTACTTTTGTTTCAAATCAGTATGTATATTGCAAATTTTTTTATAGATTGTATTAATAAGATATACTAATTTCTAAATAGAGGAATTTTTAGGAACACACTTTTGTTTATCTAAAAAATTTTTATTGTTTTTGTCATACCATTTATCCTATCTATACCCTCTTCCACCTCTACTTAAGCCTTCTCTCCATAAACACATCGTCGTCCATGTCCATGAGTTCTTTTCCTTTTTTGCTTGATGCCTCCACCCACCAACTCCCCAGATCTCTTAGCCTGTTCTCTATGAGTCTATCTCTATTTTACTTGTTAGTTTAGTCTGTTTATTAGATTTCACACATGAGCAAAATCATATGGTCTTTGTCTTTCTCTGATGGTTCATTTCACTTAGCATAATGTTCTTCAGGTCCCTCCATGCTATTGCAAAGGGTAAAATTTTCCTTTTTATGGCCAAATAGTAGGGAATACATTGTTACTTAAAAAAAAATGAATGACAGTTGTAATTTTGTTTTATACATTCTTGACACATTTCATTTTCAGAGTACTATTTATAGTTTCTTATAGTCCCTTCAAAATGGAAACTTTATAGAACTACCAATTATTAATGACCCTAGAAATTCAAGTAATTTATAAATTATGAATAATCTAGGTAAAAGTGAAAGAAAACAACCTAAGCTTTCATACATATGGCTAAATGTTTGCTTTAAAATTAGTAAGGTTTAAAAAAAAAGGAAATCAGGTAGATTTTTAGAAGTGCATTTTAGAGAATATAAAGAATAACCTTTACATTTTACAGACATGAGGGAAATGCACTAAAGAAGGTAATTAACTCACTCATAGCCATGTATTTAAAGTCAAAGCAACAAAAGGTGCTGGTATTAAGAAGTACAAATTGTTAGTTACACAATACTCACAGCAATATAGATTAGAGCATAGGGAATATGGTAACAATAATGTAATAACTGTCTGGGGCCAGGTGGGTATGTGGAAGCAGTGGGGGTACCACTTGTAAAGTACCTGATTTTCTAACAACTTTGCTGTACACCCAAAAGTAATAATATTAATCATAAAATGTAATTGAGAGAAATAAAGGCCACCCCTACCTTAAACCTCAGTTCTGTGTGGTTTACTGTGAGAGCTTATGCTACCAGTTTTAATGCCAATTAATCATTTGTTAATTCCAATTATGTTCACCCACACTGATGTATGAAACAATTAAGATACGATTCACCAATCACTTTCCCAAGACTCTCTATATTTTGAAATTTCTTGCAAAGAATAGAAAGGCAGTCTAAAACAGATCATCTGAAGCTACTTGCTTTGAGATGGAAAGATCACTGTAGAAACACATGGATGTTCAAGTATGATTTTCTCTTGTTGTAAGTAAATTCAATGATAAAAGAGAAAAGAAAAATATTTTGTACTTCAAGAATGAGAAGTTAAACTTGGATGGACATAACTTTCTTCTTCACTTTTACCTCAAATAAACATTGGGCTGGCAGCAGCTTCATAACAACAACTTTACACTTTTTAAGATCTACTGGAATATTTATTTATTTTTTGTTTTTTCCCTGTACTGTTCCTTTTTTCATTGTTGTTCTAGTACAGTTGTCTCCATTTCCACCCCACCCCCCAACTCCCTCCCCACCCTACTCATCCCTGCCTCTCATCTTTCATCCCATCTTCTTTGGCTTTGTCCATGTGTCCTTTATGTGTTTCTTGATGACCCTTCCCCTATTTCCCCCCATTATCACTCTTCTCTCTCCGATGTGGATACTGTCAGTTTTTTCTTTATTTCAATGACTCTGGTTATATTTTGCTTCATTGTTTGTTTTGTTGATTAGGTTCCACTTATAGGTGAGATCATATGGTATTTGTCTTTCACCACCTGGATTATTTCACTTAGCACAAATGCTCTTCAGATCTATCCATTCTGTCATGAAGGATAGGGGCTCCTTCTTTCCTTCTGCTGCCTAGTATTCCATTGTGTAAATGGACCATTGTTTTTTGATCCATTCATTTACTGATGGGCACTGAGGTTGCTTCCAACACTTGGCTGTTATAGATTGTGCTGCTATGAATATTGGGGTGCATAGGTTCTTTTGAATTGGTGTTTCAGGACTCTTAAGGTACAATACCAGCAGTGGAATTGTTGGGTCAAAAGGAAGTTCCGTTTTTAGTTTTTGAGGAAATCCCATACAGCTTTCCACAGTGGCTCCATCAGTCTGCATTCCCACTAACAGTGCTCTAGGGTTCCCTTTTCTCCACAACCTCACCAGCACTTGTTGTTTATCGATTTGTTTATGAAGGCCATTCTGACTAGTGTGAAGTGGTATCTCATTGTGTTTTTTTTAATTTAAATTATTTTATTGTTGTTCAATTGCAGTTGTCTGTATTTTATCCCCCCCCAACCCACCTCCCTCTCTGGCTTCCACCCTCCTCCTTGGTTTTGTCTATGTGTCCTTTATAGTAGTTCCTGAAAACCCTTCTCCCCACTGTTCCCTTTCCCCTCCCCTCTGGCTATTGTTCTTCATTTCAATGTCTCTTATTACATTTTGTTTGCCTTTTTCTTTTGTTGATTGTGTTCCAGTTAAAAGTGAGATCATATGGTATTTGTCCCTCAGAGTCTGGCTTATTTCATTTAGCATAATGCTCTCCAGTTCCATCCATGATCCAAAATATATAAAGAACTCACATGACTCCACTCCAGGAAGACAAACAACCCAATTAAAAAATGGGCAAAAGACTTGAACAGACACTTCTTCAAAGAGGACATGCAGAGGGCCCAGAGACTCACTGTGGTTTTAATTTCCATCTCTCTGGTGGCTAGTGATGCTGAGCATCCTTTCATATGTCTCTGGACCCTCTGTTTATCTTCCTTGGAGAAGTGTCCATTCATGTCCTTGCCCATTTTTTAATTGGGTTGTTTGTCTTCCTGGAGTGGAGTTATACAAGTGATATATTTTGGAGATTGAACCTTTATCTGAGGTATCATTTGCAAATATATTTTCCCATATGGTTGGTTCTTTTTTCATTTTGCTGATATTTTCTTTAGCCATGCAGAAGCTTTTTAATTTCTTGAAGTCCCATTTGTTTATTCTTTCCTTTATGTCCCTTGCTTTAGGGGACATACCAGTGAAAATATTGCTGTGTGGCATAGCTGAGATTTTCCTGCCTATGTTTTCCTCTAGGACTTTTATAGTATAGCAACTTATATTCAAGTCTTTTATCTGCCTTGAGTTTATTTTTGTGTATGGTGTAAGTTGGTGGTCGAATTTCATTTTTTTTCGCATGTATCTCTCCAGATCTCCCAACACCATTTGTTGAAGAGGCTATTTTTACTTCATTTTATGCTTCTTCCCCCTTTTTTGAATATTAATTGACCATGGAGAGGAATTTATTTTGGGGTTCTCTATTCTCTTCCCTTGATCTCTGTATCTGTTCTTATGCCAGTACCAGACTATTTTGATTACTGTGGCCTTGTAATATAGTTTGATCAGATATTGTGACCCGTCCTACTTTGTTCTTTCTCAAAATCACTGGTGCTATGCAGAGTCTTTTATTATTCCATACAAATTTTTGAAGTGTTTGTTCTACATCTGTGAAATGTGTCATTAGTATTTTAATAGGGATTGCATTGAATTTATAAATTGCTTCAAGTACTATAGACATTTTGATGATGTTAATTCTTCCAATCCATGGACACGGTATATACCCCCATTTATTTGTCTTCCTTGATTTCTTCTTTCAGTATTGTGTAGTTTTCTGAGTACAGGTATTTTACCTCCTTGGTTAGGTTTATTCCCAGACTTTATTTTTTATTTTGCTATAGCAAATGAGATTTTTTCCCCGACTTCTGTTTCTGATATTTCATTGTTGGTAAACAAAAATGGCTTTGATTTCTGAATATTGACTTTGTATCTTACTACATATGTACTGAGTTTGTATGTAGCTTTTGCCAAATTCACTTATTAGGTTGAGTATTTTTTTGGTGGAGTCTATAGGGTTTCCCATGTATATTATCATGGCATCTGCATACAGTGACAGTTATACTTCCTCTTTTCCAAATTGGATGCCTTTTATTTTTTTTTTTCTTGTCTGATCACTGTGGCTTGTCCTTTCAATACTATGTTGAATAGAAGTGGTGAAATCAGACATCCTTATCTTCTTACTGTTCTTAGTGGGAAAGATTTTAGGTTTTGCCTGTTGAGTATGATGTTGGCTGTAGGTTTCTCATATAAAGCTTTTATTATGTTGATGGATACTACCTCTAGTACCCCTTTTTTGAGTGTTTTTTTATCATAAGTGGGTGCTATGCTTTTTTGGCATCTATTGATATGATTATGTGATTTTTTGTTCCCTTTTGTGTATGTGATTGCAGAGTAAATGAAGGCAGTCTGGCATCCTCACCCAGATGTCTGAGTAACTAAGGGATGCAGTGTTCCAATAGCTTTGAAGGGGCCTGATAAGTAGCATTCTCACAACATTGAGACTGGGTGTCATCAACTGTTCCCATACCATGAGATGGGTTCTCATGCACAGAATTATATTATGTTTTATAATTTTCTGCTATTTTTCTGTGTTTTTTCACCTCTACAACTTAAGACAGTAGGGGTTTCTCACTACACACACACAGCTTGAAGCATGCATGGCTCACCCACCTATGAATAAAGGTATATCAAGCATCCCCATGGCTCCGTGCATTTTCTTCCATCTCCCTGAAGCTACAGCAGACGTGGCTGGCTTTGACAGGCTGCAATACAGTGATATATTACGTTTATCGATCTGCAAATATTGTAACATCCTTGCATCTCTGGAATGAGTCCCACTTGATCATGGTGTATGATCTTTTTAATGTATTGCTGGATACAGTTTGCCAATATTTTGCTGTGGAATTTAGTGCCTATGTCAATCAGCGATATTGGCCTGTAGTTTTCTTTCTTTGTTGTGTCTTTATTTGGTTTTGGGTTTAGGATGATGTTGGTTTCATAAAATGTGTTTAGGAGTCTTCCTTCTTCTTGGATTTTTTTGCATCGTCTGAGAAGGATAGGGGTTAGCTCTTCCTTAAATGTTTTGTAAAATTCTCCAGTGAAACCATCCCATCTAGGGCTTTTGTGTGCCCAAAGTTTTTTGATTATTGTTTTTATTTCACCAGCTGTTATTAGTCTGTTCATGCTTTCTGCTTCTTTTTCATACAGTTTTGAAAGATTATGTTTTTCTAGAAATTTGTCCATTCCACACAGTTTTTCAAATGTCTTGGCATATAGTTGTTTGTAGTAATTTCTTACAATCATTTGTATATCTGTGGTATCAGTTATAATCTTTCCTCTTTCATTTCTGATTTTCTTTATACAGGTCTTTTCTCTTTTTTGTTCTTGATGAGTCTACTTAAAGGCTTGTCAATTTTGTTTACCTTTTAAAAGAAACAGCTCCCGGATTTATTGATCCTTTGAATTATTCTTATAGTCTCTATATCCTTTAATTTTGGTCTGATCTTGGTTATTTCCTTCCTTCTACTAATTCTGAGTTTATCTGCTGTTGTTCCTCCAGTTTTTATAGATGTAGGATTAGGTTGTTTATTTGAAGTGTTTCTATCTCTTTTAGGTAGGCCTGTATGACATAAACTTCCCTCTCAGAACTGCCTTTGCAGTGTCCCATAAGTTTTGGACTGTGTGTGTTCATTTTCATTTATTTCCAGAAATTTTTGATTTTTTCTTTGACCTCATTCTTAACCCATTCACTGTTTAAGAGCATGCTATTCAATCTTCATGAATTTTAGTGGGTTTTTTTTTTTTTTAGTTTCTTCCTTGAGGTTGGTTTCTAGTTTCAGGCCTTTGCAGTCTCAGACAATGCTTGATATGATTTCAATTTTCTCAAACTTGTTGAGGCTTGTTTTGTGACCTATCACGTGGTCTATCTTTGAAAATATTCCATGTGCATTTGAAAAGAATGTGTATTTTGCTTCTTTGGGATGAAAGATTCTATATATCAGTTAAGTCCATTTGAGCTAGGATATTGTTCACTGCCACAATATCTTTGTTGATATTTTGTTTGTAATATATATCCATTTTTGAGAGTGGGGTGTTAAAATCCCCTACTACAATTGTGTTGCTCTCTATATCTTTCTAGAAGTCCTCCAAGCTTTTGCTTATATATTTGGGTGCTCCTATGTCAGGTGCAAATATGTTTACAATGTTTGTGTCTTCCTGATTGGATTCTTCCCTTGAGTATTATGAAGCATCCTTCACTGTCTCTTTTTATGGATTTTGTTCTGAAGTCTGTTTTGTCTGATATAAGTAGTGCTACCCCAGCTTTTTTTTTCCTGTCCATTTGCTTGGAATATTTTTTTCCAACCCTTCACTTTCAGTTTGTGCAGGTCTTTTGTTCTGAATTGGGTCTCTTGTAGATGGCATGTGTGCAGGTCATGTTTTCTTATCTATTCAGCTACACAATGTATTTTTGATTGGAGCATTTAATCCATTAACATTCAAGGTTATTATTGATTGGTACTTATTCATTTTCCCCCCTTTGTATCTGTGTTCCTCTTTCTCTTGCTCTTTTTTTTTTTTCTCTTCTTAGAGCAGTCCTTTTAGCTTATCTTGCAGTGTTGGTTTGGTGGAGGTGTATTCTTTCAGTCTACTTTTGTCTAGGAAACTCCTTATTTTGCCTTCCATTTTAATTGAGAGCCTTGCTGGGGTGGAGTAGCCTTGGTTGCAGGCCTTTGATTTTCAGTACTTGAAATATTTCTTGCCATTCACTTCTGGCTTATAGTGTTTCTCTTGAGAAGTAGGCTGCTAAACTTATTGGAGCTCTGTCATATGTTATTTCTTGTTTCTCCCTTGCTGCTTTTAAGATTCTCTCATTGTCTTTAAAATTTGGTATTTTAATCATGATGTGTCTTGGGGTAGGACTCTTTGGGTTCCTCTTGATTGGGACCCTCTGTTCTTCCTTCACTTATGTGATTTTTCCCCTCTTCAGCTTCAGAAAGATTTCTGTCATTATTTTTTCAAAGAGGGTTTCTATCCCTTGCTCCTTTCCTTCTCCTAAAATTCCTATGATTCAAATGTTGTTGTATTTCATGTTGTCTTGAAGTTCCCTTAAGCTATCTTCATATTTTTAGTCTGTTTTCATGCCGCTGTTCTACATGAGTGTTTCTGTCTATCTCATCTTCCACCTCACTAATCCAGTCCTCTGCTTCATCCAACCTGATTATAATTCCCTCTAGTGTCAGAAATTGTATTCTTTTTGTTTTTTTTTAAGATTTTATTTATTTATTTATTTTTAGAGAGGGAAGGGAGGGAGAAAGAGAGAGAGAGAGAAACATCAATGTGCAGTTGCTGGGGGACATGGCCTGCAATCTAGGCATGTGCCCTGACTGGGAATCGAACCTGCGATGGCTGGTTCACAGCCCTCACTCAATCCACTGAGCTACACCAGCCAGGGCAGAAATTGTATTCTTAATTGTAGGGGACTAGTTTATTTTAGTCTGGCAAATGTGACTCAGCTCTATATGGAAGATCTGCAGAAGCGAAGTGGTGGGCAGGAGCCAGACCTTCAAACCGAGTTTTCCATTGGGAATCAGGCCTAGAAAATATATACAGACTGTTATGGCTTGTTCTTGCTAAAACTCCATCACCCTGGTCTAAAACAACAAATATGTATTGTCTATCTTCAACATAATTTCCAAAGCCTGTATGAATTCTCCCAAGCACAGAGCTAATCAGCCTGTGACCATTACCCTCTGCATGTTATTTTCTTTTCCTTGAATGTACTTAAAATGTAGAAAATAATATTCTATGTAACAGATAATAAATCCTTCTTTGGTGTAAGACCCAAGAAAAACAATAAAAGCTTGTCCAGGCAAGGGTCGGGGCACTCTCCCCTTGACAGAGTAGCCGTGCTGTCCCATTTTTCTCCACAGGATTGCTGTCTTCTGTGCATTTATTCTCTCTTTCAGTCACAACAGGCAGACTCTGCTGGCCAGTGTCTGCCACACTTCATTTCTTCCTGGTTCTTGTTTATAGTTTCTATTTACTTGTTTATACTATTATATTTCCCAGTCAGTTCCTTGTAGTTGTCTGTGAGTTTCCTGAGCATCCTTATAACTAATCTTTAGAATTCTATATCTCACAGTTTACTTGCCTACATTTAGCTCTTTTACTGGAGAGTCATCCATTCCTTTTGATTGTGGGTTCTTTCTTTGTCTCCTCATTTTAGGTAACTCTTCTTGTTTGTTTCTGCAATTCCCTGTGCTCTGCTTTGCCACCTGTCTTCATAGAGTGAAATTCTATGGTAGGAGTTCTGTGGGACTTAGTGGTACTATTTCTTTGATCTCTTTGTCTGGATGCTCAAGGGTTGCCCTTTCTTCCACTCGTGTGGGTTCTCTTGTTGTACTTGGCCTTTACCTGTTGGTGGCTCCTTTATTGGTGAGTTCTCCTCTCTAGAGTGTTTGCTGGTGTTCACAATTCCCACCTTGTCTTGTATGTGATCAGGAGCAGGGTGAAGGAAAAATGGAGTAAGAACATGAAAAAGTATTCTATGGGACTTAAAGTATTAACAAAGTAGAGAACAGATAGGAGACCCTTTGGAAAAGTACAACAATAACCATGATATTCCACACAACTAGGCACTTTTTATAAAATGTGAAAAAGAGATAAGAGTCTTATTAAAAGGGCAAAAGAATGTGAGCTGACTTAGAAAGCAGAGCACTTTATGCATGGTTAAATGGTAAGATAACAGTGAGAGTAAGGGATAGAAACATGGCATAGTGTGTAAAAGAATAAAGTTAACCACAATGGTAATAAAGCTCAGGAATATGGCAAAATGGATTAAGAGCAGGAAACTGTGCTGGGTGGGATTTGGAATAACAATAATTTGATAAAGAATCTATAATCTGAGTAAAAAATAAAAGACCCAGTCTAGTGTGTTATTGTAATACAAGTGAAATGAAAGAAAAAAATTAAAATGCAATACCAAAGGGAGAATAGAGAAAACCAAACAATGGAATCAAACAAACACAAAACAAAACAAAACAAAAAACTAAATGGAAAGAAGAGAGATAAAAATTTAATAAATTAGGGAGTGGTGGTGGATAAATAAGAACAACTAAACTTGAACAACAATAAAACAATTTAAAAAATAAGTACATAAAATTTTAAAAAATTAATAAATTTAAAAATTTTTTAAATAAAATCAAGTTCTGTTAGAAAAGTAAAATTTGTCTCAGCTGCTAGTATTAGCCTTCTAAATTCTTTCTGGGTCTCTCATTGGTCTTCTCAGAATTCCAGGTCTTATTGTCTTACATGTTCATTTTTAAACATCCTGTGCAACCTTTGGCTTCCAAACTGCATGTTAGCTGGGATTCTGTTGGCTGTTCACTCTGTTCTTTGGAAGATAGGCTAGGTGTCCCAGTTGGGTGCATGAGCAACTGGGTTCAGCTCCCACCTACTTTGCTGCCATCTCCCATTCTTCTCCATAACATAACAATTTTAATATATTTGTATATGTAGATATACACAGAGAGACATGCCTACAAAATATGCAAAAAAATAGAAGGAGGAAGATTGGTTTAGGAAGTTTCACCTTTGTTCTGTATGTAATTCATTCCCTGTAATTCTTTGCTAATTTCTGACTTCAAAATTGTTTTTTTAAAGATCATATGCATACAATACATATACAGAAGATGTATTGTAGAATTGTGTATCTGAAACCTATATAATTTTATTAACCAATATAACCCAAATAAATTCAATAAAAATACAAAAATAAAGATCATAAACTCAATACATTTGTTGCTCTCTTCCCTTCTTCTTTGACTATTTAGACGTCCCTCCAAAAACCCATGACTTCACATTGTGAACCCTGGCAATAAATGCTATGATAGAAAAAAACAGTTATATGGATTCTGTATAGTTACCATTATTAATATTCCCTGTAATTTTTATTCAAGTTCATGGATGGTGTAGTTTCTAGCATGTTTGATAACCTGACTATTCTAATTAAAATGAGTCAGTCCAAATAAGAATTATGAAACATATAGTGATTTTAAATGGAAATTGAATAAGAAAATTTCTCTTGTACCATTTGCTAAGGTATATATTGTATTGTTTTCATTTGTTTAAAAAAGCTTTTGATATACTATAATAATTTGGCATGAATTAATTATAGTAGTAGCCTTTTTGTGAAATTCCACAGAATTTCTTTGACTAATTTTGGCCATTCTGAAAGGAAATGAATGGAAAAAAAAACAGAGCAAAAGAAGAATATTTGCTTGATATTTTATTCCATGCCCCAGTGGCTAATTTCAAATTTCCAAAGTCTGTAGCTCAACATTTACAGTCAGCCACATGATCATAGAAATATGACATATAATGCAAATGTTCTAATTCCCAAAATTTGGGAGTAAAATTATTTTAATTGGTCTTTCTTAAAAGATAGCAGTAAAATACAACAATATCATAATGTCATGCATTTTATAAACATAGAAAAATTCAGTTTAATCAGTTTCTCATTTGTCATGATCTTGCTAGTCAGATTATTGAAAGATATTATGACACTTTTAAGTTGCATAATTGTTTTTGCCACATAACATGAAAATACCCAGGAACTCAAACTCAGATAATATGCTGTGGTTTAAAAGAGCTTTGCTATGTAAAATGTGCTTTCTCCTGTATAGTTGCTCTCAGACTTGCTTTCTCTTTTTTCCTCTCTGTAGATCAGCAGCAGGATACTATTTAAAACAGTAAACTATTTTTCATCATATCTTGGCTATAACTCCTAATTATTTAAACCTCTAAACTTTTGAGACAAACTTCACTTTTGCTAATTATCATGTGGAAGATGATAAAATTCTTTCTGTTATTTTTCATTATTTATTCCAACAGGGCATTAGAGCAAGTGTTTGGGAAGCTCTGTTTCCTGAATAGGTTATGGCAGAGACTGAAACCTGCTCAGTTACATGAGTTCCTGCAGCAGTTCCCATTTATTTCACTTGCAAAGACAAAATGCATTCTTGAAGCTATGCAAAATATTAAGCAGAAAATAAGCAGAAGCTGACCCAGTTTGAAAAACACAAAGCAAAAGCAAAAACTTGGAAATTTTCTGCAGAGGCACATGCTGGTATGATGTAGCAGGAGTCTGAGAGAGGATTAACTAAGTGGTGCAGGGGAGCTTTCTGTCCTTTAGAAGAGAAGAGCTGGAGTAAGGTTGGACTGTTTTTAACTGAGGGGTGTTGTGTTCAGGCAGCAACCAGGGTGGAAAGACAGTTAATATTGAAATCTCAGCATATAGGAACTATCCTTGAGGGGATGATTGACAACCAAGGCAGGCATACATCACTGGAGAAAGCAGTAAGATGGCCACCAGGCAGTATTTTTGAACATGTGCAGTGAGAAGCAAAAATCTGTAAGATCCACTAAAAGAATTTGTACAAATCTGTGTTTTTCATGGGAGCTTGTGGAATTATTAGCAGAGTTTCTTCTGTATAGATTATATAAGAGTAGATGAGGATGTGACAGTGAGGTGAAGTGGTTGGTCATATATTGAATGAGAACAGAAGCTTTCACTTGTTTGGATTTTGAAAGTACTATCTTGGTTCCTTCAGTGGCCTCTAGGAAACTCATAGGAGGCTGCCAGTATAAAGGTTGACTAACTTCTTCCACCTCTACACTAAGCTCATTTGTCCTTCCTAGGCTTTGTCCAGAAACATGTCTTACATTTATTTTACTTCGCTCTAAGCTTCTTTCATTAACTTGTAAGATGGAGATGATGGTCCAGTTCTTCAAGGGTCAATTTTTTCTAATTATCCACAAGGTGTGTATATGTATGTGTGTATATAAGTTCAGGAGTAATAAAACATTTGTAATAGAAAGTGGAATAGGAATTCTCTACCATTTTTCTCCCAAAGAGCATCAATTTTTACAATCACCCATGGATGAGAGTACCTTTGTGAAAGTCCAGGAATCAAGTGGAAAAGTTCCAGCAGAACTATTGCAGCAGCAAAAAATCCAAGATGGACTGACAAGATTAAAATGAACAGTTTCACTTTTCACATGTCTCCCCCTGCCCCTCCCCACTCCATGGCAGCAGAGCCTAATGCTGAGAGAGGCCTCCCAACAAAGAACAGCCCAGGATCTGATTGTTTTGCTGGTGAGTGCTAAATATTCAAAGAAGAATTAATGCCTATCTTTCCAACAGTCTTCCAAAAAGTTAAATAAGAGGGAATAATAGGAAACTCATTTTATGAGGCCAGAATTTTCCTTACACCAAAGCCAGATAAGGACACCACAAGAAAATATAATTACAAGCCAATATCTCTGATAAACATAGATGCAAAGATCCTCAACATAATACTAGCAAATAGAACTCAACAGCACATTAAAATGATCATACACAATGATCAGTGGGATTTATCAAGTAGGATTCATCTTTAGAATACAAGGACTGTTCAACAGACACAAATCAACAAATGTGAGATATAACATTAATAAAATGAAGGGTAAATCATGTGATCATCTCAATAAATGCAAAAATGCATTTGAAAACATTCAACATCATTTCATGTTATAAATGCTAAAAAATCATTAGGAGGAATATATTTTCAATATTATAAAGGGCATTTTAAAAAGTCTATATGTAACATTAACACTAGAAAAAAAGACAAGGATGCCCACTCTGGTCACTTCTATTCAAAAATGTACTAAAGTCTTAGGTCAATCAACTAGGCAAGAAAATGAAAGTATCCAAATTTTAAAGGAGGAAGTAAAATTGGCTCTGTTTGCATATGGCATGAATTTATATATAAACAACCCAAAATATTCCACCAGTTAAAATGTGGGAACTAATAAATAAATTCAGGAAAGTCGCAGAATACAAACTATATTATAAAATTCTAGTAACTAAAACACTATAATACTAGCATAACAACACATAGACTAATAGAACAGAGTATGGAGTCCAGCTATAAAACTATTCATATACTGTCAACTAATTTTTGATGGGGACAATAAGAACACAACAGGGAAAGAATATCAGCTACACCCATTAAGATAACTTTTATCAAAAAGACAACAAACAAGTGCTGACAAGGATATGTAAAAAAGGGAATCTTTGTATACTATCAGCAGTAATATAGAATGGTCCGGCCACTAGAGAAAACAGTATGGCATTTTCTAAAAAAAATATTTAAAATAGGTTCCTGTTAAAGGTGAAATCATATGGTATTTATCTTTCACTGCCTGGCTTATTTCGCTTAGCATAATGCTTTCCAGTTGCATCCATGATGTTGCATAGGGTAGGAGGTCCTTCTTTCTTTCTGTGGCATAGAATTCCATTGTGTAAATGTACCATAGTTTTTTGATCCATTCATTTACTGATGGGCATCTAGGTTGCTTCCAGCACTTAGCTATTGTAAATTGTGCTGCTATGAACATGGGGGTG
>PVIA01005865.1:0-107400 GCA_004024845.1 Tonatia bakeri
CCTTCCTTTCTTCCTTCCTTTTTCCTTCCTTCCTTCATTTTTTCCATTACCATTTAGTCCCTTTATACACCACTCCTCCTGCAGTCAGCACACTGTAGTCCATGACCATGAGTCCTTTTTTCTTTTTGCTCAATCCCTCCACCTCTTACAACCCCCACCCTACTTAGCTGTCACCCTGTTCTCTATCTATGAGTCTGTCTCAATTTTGCTTGTTAGTTCAGTTTGTTCATTAGATTCCATATATGAATGAAATCACATGGCATTTTTCTTTCTTCGTCGGCTTACTTCACTTAACATAATGTTCTCCACATCCATCCATACTGTCACAAAAAATAATATTTATTCTCTTTTACTACTAAATAGTATTCTATTGTGTAAATGTCCCATAGTGTTTTGTCCACTCCTCTATTGATGGACACTTGGCCTGCTTGCATATGTTGGTGATCGGAAATAATGCTGCAATGGATGTAAGGGTGCTTATGTTCTTTCAAATTAGTGTTTTGTGTTTCTTTGGATATATTCCTAGAAGTGGGATTGCTGAGTCAAAAGGCAGATCCATTTTTAATTTTCTGAGGTATCTGCATACTGCTTTCCACAGTGGCTGCACCAGTCTGCATTCTCACCAACATTGCAGAAGGATTCCACCTTCTCCACATCTTCACCAGCACTTGTGTGTTGATTTACTGATGATGGTCATTATGACAGGTGTGAGATGGTATCTCATTGAGTTTTTATTTGCATTTCTGTGATGAGTAGTGATTTTGAGTATATTTTCATATACCTGTTGGCCATCTGTATATCCTCTTTGGAGAAGTGTCTGTTCAGGTCCTTTACCCATTTTTAAACTGGGTTGTTTGTTTTGGTGTTGAGTTTTATAAGTATTTCATAAATTTTGAATATTAACCCCTTATCAGATGTAATGGTGAATGTATTCTCCCATTCTGTGGGTTGTCTTTTTATTTTGTTGATGTTTTCCTTTGCAATGCAAAACCTTTTTAATTTGATGTAGTCCCATTTGTTTACATTTTCTCTTATCTCCCTTGCCTGGGGAAATATATGCAATAAGATATTGCTATGAGCAATGTCCACAATTTTGCTGCCCATGTTTTCTTCTAGGATTTTTATGGTTTCAGGTCTAATATTCAAGTCTTTCATCCATTTTGAATTTATTCTCATGTGTGGTGTAAGAAGGTGGTCTAGCTTCATTTTTCTGCATGTATCTGTCCAATTTTCCCAACACCATTTATTGAATAAACATTCTTTAGCCCATTGTATGTGCTTGCTTCATCTATCAAATATTAATTGACTATAAAGGTGTGAGTTTATTTCTGGGCTCTCTTTTCTATTCCATTGATCTAAGTGTCTTGTTTTTATGCCCATACCATAGTGTTTTGATTACTATGGCCTTATAGTATAGTTTCATAACAGGTAGTGTAATTCCTCCAATTTTGTTCTTCTTTCTCAGGATCACTACTGCTATGTGGGACATTTTATGGTTCCACATAAGTTTTTGAAATTTTTATTTTAGTTCTGTGAAATACATCATTGGAATCTAGATAGGAATTGCATTAAATTTATAGATTGCTTTGGGTATGATGGACATTTTAATGGTGTTAATGTTTCCTATCCTTGAACATGGTATGTGCTTCCACTTATTTAATTTTCTTCAGTGTCTTATAATTTTCTAAGTACAGGTTTCTCTTACATCCTTGGTTAGCTTTATTACTAGATATTTTATTCTTTTTTGAAGCAATTGTGAATGGAGTTGTTTTCTTAATTTTCCTTTCTATTAGTTCATTGTTCATATATAAAAATGCAATTGAGTTTTAGATATTTATTTTACTGTTTTGATGAATTCATTTATCAGTTCCAGTAATTTCTAGGTGGTTTATTTGGGATTTTCTATATACAGTATTATGTCACTTGAAAATAAAGACAGTGTTACTTCTTCCTTTCTAGTTTGGATGGCTTTTATTTTGTCTTGTCTGATTTCTGTGGCTAGGACCTCCAGTACTATGTTGACTAAGAGAAGTGAAAGCAGACAGCCCTGACTTGTTCCCAATCTTGAGGGGAACACTTGTAATTTTTACCCATTAAATATGATGCTGTCAGTGGTTTTGTCATACGTGGCCTTTATTATAGTTAGTTGTGTTTACTCTATTCCCAATTTGCTGAGAGTTTTTATCATAAATGGATGCTGGATTTTATCAAATGCTTTTCTTTATCTACTGATATAATCATGTGGTTTTTATCCTTCATTTTGTTTATGTGGTGAATCACATTTATTGATTTGTGAATGTTGTACCAACCTTGCATTACCAGAATAAATCACACTTGATCATGGTGTAAGATCTTTTTGATGCATTGCTGTATTTGGTTTGCTAATATTTTGTTGAGGATTTCAGTGTGTATGTTCGTCAGGGATATTGTGCTATAATTTTCTTTCTTTGTAGCATCTTTATCTGGTTTTGGAATTAGGATAATGCTGGCTTTGTAAAAGGAGTTTGGGAATCTTCCCTTCGGTTGAAATTATTGAAATATTTTGAGAAGGAGAGAAGTTAGTTCTCAGAATGTTTGGTTAAATTCAACTGTGAAGCCACCCAATCCAGGGCTTTTGCTTGTTGGGAGTTTATTTGATTACTGCTTTGGTTTTAGTAAGTGTAATCTGTACACTCAGATTCTCTGATTCTTCCTGATTTAGTTTGGAAGATTGTATGTTACTGTGCTAAGTCATTCCCCAAACTATAGAGGCCATCTTTCTCAGGCAGAGCTCTCTTCTCTGAATGTCATCAGCTTGAGGGGAAGCAACAACCTGGTCTGAAGGTGTTGCTCTGTCTCATCCTGTGGAGGAGCTTAAGCCAGGCTACTGAGTACAGCTTGAGGCTATATCATTAAGTTTAACAACAACTAAGGCAGATCTCTGGGAGTCCTGAGTCTTTAGCTGACTCTCCCTTTGGCTCAGTGCAGGTAAAAGCTGGTTTTAGTGAGAAGCTTTGTCTTTTCTGCACATACCCAGGGGCAGTCACCAGCACTGACAAAGGACAGCACCAGAGTCTTTGCAGATCTACCTAAAACATAGAAACAAACACAAAGAGGCAGCCAAAATGGGAAGAAAAAGAAACAGACACCAAATGAAAGAACAAGAGAATTCTCCAGAAGAAGAACTAGATGAAATAGAGGAAAGCAATTTATCAGATAGATTGCTTAGAGCAATGATTGTGAGGATACTCAACAGCATGAAAAAAAACATAGAAACCATAAAAAAGAGCCAGTCAGAAATAAATAATGCATATCTTAAATAAATACTACATTGATATAAATAAATAGTAGGTGGATGAAATAGGATCGATTCAGTGATTTAGAAGACAAGGTAGGAAAAAACACCCACGCAGAGCAGCACAAAGAGAAAAGAGTTTTAAAATAAGAGAGCTTAAGAAAACTTTGGGACAATATGGGGAGTTTCCCACAAAAAGGAATGCTGAAATAATACACCTCCACCAAATTAGCACTGCAAGATATGCTAGAGGGACTTCTATAAGAAGAGGAAGAAAAAGAGTGTGAGAAAGAGGAGCAAACATACAAATGGGGGGAATGAATAAGTACCTATTAATAATAACTATAAATGTTAATGGATTAAATGTTCCACTCAAAAGGCATAAGGTAGCTGAATGGATAAGAAAACATGACCCACACATATGCTGCCTACAAGATACCCACCTCATAAAAAAAGACATACACAGACTGAAAGTGAAGGGTCAGGAAAAATTACTACAAGCAAGTGGACAGGGGGAAAATGCCAGAGTAGCAATATTTGTATCAGACAAAATAGACTTCAAACAAAGGCCATAAAAATACACACACAGGGACACTTCATAATACTCAAGAGAAGAATCCATGAAGAAGACCTAAACATTATAAACATATGTGCACCCAATATAGGAGCACCCAAATATATAAGGAAAAGCTTGGAGGACTTCAAAAAAGATAGACAGCAACTCACATATACTAGGGGATTTTAACACCCAATTGTCAAAAATGGATAGATCTTTCATACAAAATGTCAACATGGACATTGCAGCATTGAAGAACACCATAGATCAAATAGACTTAACTGATATATATAGAATCTTTAATCCCGAAGAAGCAAAATACCCATTCTTTTCAAATGCACATGGAACATTTTCAAAGATAGATCACATGATAGGACACAAAATAAGCCTCAACAAATTCAAGAAAATTGAAACCATGTGAAACATTTTCTCTGATGACAAGGGCCTGAATCTAGAAACCAATCTCAAGGAAAAAACTCAAAAACACTCAAATTCATGGAGATTGAGTAGCATGCTATTAAATAATGAATGGGTTAAGAATGAGATCAGGGAGAAATAAAAAATTTCTAGAAACAAATGAAAATGAACACACACCAGTCCAAAACATATGGGACACAGCAAAGGCAGTCCTGAGAGGGAAATTTATAATGATGCAGGCCTACCTAAAAAGATAGAAACATTTCAAATCAACAACCTAACCCTACATCTATAAGAACTGGAAGAACAACAATGAACAATGCCCAGAGTGAATAGAAGAAAGGAAATAACTAAGATCAGAACAGAATTAAATGACATAGAGACTAAAAGAACAATTCAAAGAATCAATAAATCCAAGAGTTGATTCTTTGAAAAGATAAACAAAATTGACAAGCCTTTAACCAGACTCCTCAAGTCAAAAAAAGAGAGGACCCAAGTAAATAAAATCAGAAATGGAAGAGAAGAGATTACAACTGATACAACAAAAATACAAAGGATTGTAAGAAATTACTATGAACAACTATATGCCAAGAAATTTGAAAACCTGAGTGAAATGAACAAATTTCTGGAAAAATATAATCATCCGAAACTGAATCAAGAAGCAGAAAGCTGAAACAGATCCATAACAGCTGGAGAAATTGAAGCAGTAATAAAAAAACTCCTGGCACACAAAAGCTATGGACTGGACAGTTTCACAGGAGAATTTTATAAAACATTTAAGGAACAGCTAACTCCTATCCTTCTTAGACTATTCCAAAAAATCCAAGAAGAAGGACAACTCCTAAACTCTTTTTATGAAGGGAGCATCATCCTAATCCCAAAACCAGAAAATGGCACAACAAAGAAAGAAAACTACAGGCTAATATCTCTGATTAATATAGATGCTAAAATCCTTAGAAAATATTGGTAAACCACATCCAGCAATATATTAAAAATATCAAATATCATAATCAAGTGGGATTCATTCCAGGGATGCAAGGATGGTACAATATTCTCAAATCATAAATGTAATACATCACATAAACAAAAGCAAAAACAAAAATCTCATAATCATATCAATAGATGTGGAAAAAACATTTGATAATATACAGCACCTATTTATGATAAAAAATAGTCAGCAAAGTGGGAGTAGAGGGAGCAAAACTCAACATAATAAATACCATATAGAAAAAACTAAAGCCAACATCATACTCAATGGCCACAAAAAAATAAAAAGCTTTCCCACTAAGATCAGGAACAAGACAAGGATGTCCACTTTCACCACTTCTATTCAACATAGTATTCAAAGTCCTAGTCACAGCAATCAGACAAGAAGAAGAAATAAAAGGCATCCAAATTGGAAAGGAGGAAGTAGTACTGTCACTATCTGCAGATGACATGATAGTGTAAATAGAAAGTCCTATAAATCCCACCAAAAAACTACTCGACCTGATAAGTGACTTTTGCAAAACAGTGAGATACAAAGTCAATATTCAGATATTGAAGGTATTTTTGTACACCAACAACAAAATATCAGAATCAGATATCAGGAAAGAAATCCCATTTGCTATAGCAACAAGAAAATATACCTAGGAATAATCCTTACCAAGGAGGTAAAAGACTTGTACTCAGAGAACTACACAACTCTGAAGAAAGAAATTAAGGGAGACACAAATAAATGGAAGCATATACTGTGTTTATGGATCAGAAAAATTCACATCATCAAAATGTCCATACTACTCAAAGCAATTTATAGGTTCAATGCAGTTCCTATTAAAATACCATTGACATACTTCATGGATATAGAACAAACATTTCAAAAATTTATATAGAAACATAAATGACCCTGAATAGCTGCAGCAATTTTGATAAAGAACGAAGTAGGAGGGATCACTATACCTGATATCAAGCTGCATTACAAGGCCATTGTAACCAAAACAGTCTGGTACTGGCATAAGAACAGCACATAGATCAATGGAATAGAATAGAAAGCCCAGAAATAAATCCAAGTCTCAGTGGTCAATTAATATTTAACAAAGGGGCATGAGCATAAAATGGAGTAAAAATAGCCTCATCAACAAATGGTATTGGGAAATCTGGACAACTACATGCAAAAAAATGAAACTCAACCACCAACTTACACTATACACAACAATAAACTCAAAATGGATAAAAGACTTAAATATAAGTCCCAACACCATAAAAGTCCTAGAGGAGAACACAGGCAGGAAAATCTCAGATATTCCACACAGCAATATTTTCACCAATATGTCTCCTAGAGCCAGGGACATAAAGGAAAGAATAAACAAATGGAACTTCATCAAAATAAAAAGCTTCTGCATGGCTTAAAAAATTCAGCAAAATGCAAAGAGAACCAACCATATGGGAAAATATGTCAGTGATACCTTGGAGAAGATATAGTTCGATCTCGAAAATATATAAAGACCTCTTATTACTCCATTTCAGGAAGACAAACAACCCAATTAAATAATAGGCAAAGGACCTGAACAGATACTTCTCCAGGAAGGACATACAGAGGACACAGAGATGTATGAAAGGATGCTCAGCATTAGACATCAGAGAGATGTAAATTAAAACCACAATGAAATACCACTTTACACAGGTCAGAATAGCCATCATAAGCTTTTAAATAGTAAATAGTAAGTGATGGCGAGGTTGTGGAGCAAGGGAACCCTAATATGCTGTTGGTGAGAATGCAGACTGGCGCAGCCACTGTGGAGAACGCTATGGAATTTTCACAGAAAACTAAAAATGGAACTGCCTTTTGACCTGGCAATTCCACTGCTGGGATTATACCCTAAAAATTCTGAGATACCAAGTCAAAAAAACTTATGGGCCCCAGAATTCATAGCAGCACAGTTTACGATAGCCAAGTTTTGGAAGAAACCTAAGTGTCTATCAGTAAATGAGTAGATCAAAAAACAATGTACATTTACACAATGAAATACTATGCAACAGAAATAAAGAAGGTGCTCCTATGCTTTGTGACAGTATGGATAGATCTTGAGAGCATTATGCAAAGTGGAATAAGCCCAGAGAAGAAAGACAAATACCATATGATCTCACCCATAAGTGGAATTTAATCAGCAAAAGAAAAAAGCAAACAAAACATAACCATTGACATTGATATAAAAAACAAACTGACAGTAACCAGATGGGTGGAAAGGGGGAAAATGGGGGGAAAAAGAGGAAGGATTATCAAGGAACATATGTGAAGGACACATGGACAAAGCCAAAGGGGCTTAGGGCTGAGGGTGGGAGGAGAGATTGGGTGGGTGGGGTGAGGGGTGGTTGGTGAGGGGACAGTGGAGACAACTGTACTCAAACAACAATAAACAAAAAAAGAAGATACAACCCTGTGTAAACATTTATGTACCCAAAGTGGGAGCACCTACATATATAAAGCAATTCTTGATGAACATACAGGGAAAAATCAACAGAAATATAGTCATAGTCCAGGATTTAATACCCCATTGACTTCAAGTGATATTTTTTCCAAATGGAAAAACAAAGGGACAGTGGCCTTAAATGATACACTAGATCAAAAGAATTTAATTGATATCCTCAGAGCATTTTATCCCAAACAGCAGGATATACATTCTTTTCAAGTGCATATGGAACATTTTCAAGGATAGGCCACATGTTAGGACACAAAACAAATGTCAATAAATTTAAGAAGATTGAAATCATCAAGCATCTTCTCTGACCACAATGCTGTGAAACTAGTAATCTATCACAAGAACACTGGAAAACCTGCAAAGACATGGAAGCTAAATAACATGTTATTAAACAATGAATTGGTCAATGACGAGGTCAAGGAAGAGACCAAAATATCCCTTAAAAACATATGAAAATGAAAATGAGAACAGAACAATTCAAAATCTGTGGGACACAGTAAAACCAAACCTAAGAGAGAAATTCGTAGCATTAGCAGCCTATCTAAAAAAAAAAAAAAAAAAAAAAAAAAAAAAAAAAAAAAAAAAAAAAAAAAAAAAAAACAGAAAAAGCTCAAATAAATAATCTAACTTTGCACTTAAAAGAACTTAAAAAAGAACAACGAGCAAAGCCCAGAGTACATAGAAGGAAGGAATAAATGGAATAGAGTCTTAATAAATGATACAAAAGATCAAAAGCTTGTTTTCTGAAAAGAAAAAGATTGACAAACTTTAACCAGATCCATCAAGATAAAAAGAGAGAGAACCTAAATAAAATCAGAAATGAAAGAGAAGTAACTACGGATATCACAGAACTAAGAGACATTGTAAGAAAATATTATGAACAAGTATATGCTGACAAACTGGACAACCTGGACAAATGGACAAACTCCATGATGTATTTCTTAATCCCTCTCACCTCTCCTTCTTCCCCACACATGAAATATCTGTGCAAAATTTAACCTATACCATATTTACATATTGGTAGACTGACTATTTACACATATTTTTTGGCACTTCTCCAAGTCTTAAAATTTTCTTCTACAACATGGTTTCTAATAATAAGCAGTTGCATCATATAGCTGTTATTATTTCATTATTTTTATTTTAGACATTTTATATAAATTTTCACTATTTTTTCTATTTAATAGTGCTCTACATCATTTTACAGCTATAGCAATAAATATCTTATGACATAAATATTTTTATTTGTGCCATTATTTCTTTTCACTTTAGATTTTTATTTGTCTTTCATACTCACATTTTAAAAAGTCACTTTTATAAGGTTTGTTGGAAGCCTCATAAAACTTAGCCAGTTCCTTCCCTGCAGTCATTCTCTTCAGTTTTCTTCTCAGATACAATTACTTTTAACTCTGTTAGATGAGTCTTCTGGTGTGTGTGTGTGTGTGTGTGTGTGTGTGTGTGTATCCTGCTAAATAACTGGGGTTACATTGCTACCCCTTGATTTTGCATGTTCAGTCTGGAAGATGAAAATTCCGTTCTCTGCTCACACAATCTTAGTCCCCATTAGATACATAAACACTCCCCACCTGCCATCTGCCCCTTATCGTCACGTCAAACTTCTCTCACCGCAATATGAGATGTCTTTGGTATGAATGTATATTCTATTTACACCCTAGCCACTTGGAACTCTATGATCACCTTTCTTTCTTATATATCTTTTTTTGCTTGGCATAGTTTATCATTTAGCATAGCAGCAATATGACTCATAAATACCTACATATTTCATACTAACAGTTACTGACTTTAAGATGCTAACATAGCTATGAAAATGTGTTCCAATATATTTCAACTGGTATAACACTTTAAGTTGTTGTATTACAATAGGTTTAAAATAGTTTATTACCATAAACATTTGCAGTCATTAAAATTTCAAAGTACACTTTTATCATAATAAGGGCTTGAATGAATAAATGGATTCCCGGATTGTATGGCTTCCTGTTTTATCTGCTAGAATCCAAAGGGAATCTAAAACCTTAAGGAAAGTCACACACTTCTAGTTTTCTTTCTCTACTTAAACAGTGGAAATCTGTGGGAATGTCTCTACTTAAGAACAGACTCAAGAATCTTCTCCCCCAGTTCTCTGTTTTCATGATCGTGGGCAGGTAGAAGCTTACAGTCCTCTGGTTGATCAGACTCAAGTACAGTAAGGAGGACCTATGCCAAGATTGTGGGTCCTTCTTTCTCAGCCCCATTCACTTGTAGTTACCGAGGTTAGTCACTATCTTTCAGGTTCTGCTGGTGCACACCCTACCTGACAGCCTTTCTCCCTGACTGTGAGGTTTTAGCTGAGTTTGGGGAAAAAGGACATGATTCAATGGCTAGGGCTACGGAGATTTAAGAGTATCTTCACTAGTTCCTTTTGATGGCATAAATATTTCAGAATGAGCAGGATTGCATTTTGAATAATCCTTATAAAATAGCATTCCTGCTAATTGCCGAATTTAACAGTAATAAAGAATATAAAAGGAGGCAGGATGGAGAGAGTCGGTATTTCACAAGAACACGTGCATCTTTTATTCCAGATTGCTTTCATTTGCCTTTTTGGGTCAGTATCTACTATCCTTTTCCTGCAGTGATTTCATTTCTTTTTTAGGGGGACTCATCAATTTGCTTGTCTTTTTGTAAAAACAGTTTGATTTGTTTGAAGCTTTAGTAGTTCTCTGGAGTTTGTTCTTGAAGACAAGGTCAGAACTGTGAGAAATTTTTCTTTTTACTCTCATAGAATTGGTTATGAGACATAGAGAACACTCTGCAGTACTGTTCTGAGTCACTGGGTAGAAGGAAAACCTTTCAAAAAACTAAGTAGTAAGTTACTTGGAAATAAATGAATTGGACACATTTTTTGGAGATTTTCAGTGGTACCTGCAAGTTTCCATTTAATCTTTTGTAAGTGTATTTTGTTACATGTGGATTGTTTTTAAGAAACAGATTTATAAAGGGTTCCTTTATACATGTTAGGGCATGTTTCTTTTTTTTTTTCAATTTCAGTAATAACAGAGGACATTCTGTTTGTTTCTTTGTTTCTTTTTGTCTGCTATAAATACTGTAATCAAAAATTTTTAATTGTGCTTGTATATTCTGGGAATGACATTTTAAAACTATGTTTTGCTTTTGTCTAAAACTATTTTATCTTTTCATTGTTGGTTTTGTCAAACATTGCATGGTAAGAGTGAGGGGGAGAAGGGAAGTAATTAAACCCAATCTACCATCTTCAATATTTCAAGGGGCTCTGGGCTGAGTTTCCCTTCTCTCTTTCCTGCACTTCCATTCTGTACTATTCTTTTAAAGATTTGGATTCTTAAACTTAGCTAAACATTGTACTGGCAGAGAAGAATGGGTGAATTAATATACTTCAGTTCATGGTTGTCTTTGTAAATAATCCATTTTGTATGTTACTCTAAATCTTTCAGCTACTTGCGTTAGTATAGATACACATTATTGCATGCCTTCACTATGTCAAGCACTGGGCTGTGAATGAATAGGCTTATGCTTAGGATACCTGTAATATACTTACACACTAATAGTTGGGTCTGCTTTGCAAACTAAATAGCCGAATTAGCGGTTTGACTTTGAACACAAAACCAGTGAGCAGTAAGCCTGCACAGAGCCAGGATTTTCTCACCCCAAGCCTTTCTCTCCATCATTTCAAGGGAAGGTCCCTTCCTCTTTCTCCTCTGCTTCCTATCACCTCTAACCCAAACTCTGCCTTGTAATTTTATGTCCCTATTTGGCAGTTCTCTGAGTTCTAATATTCCATTTTCTAACAGTTTCAAGAAACTTGCTACCTTAATGGATGCAAGACAGTGAAAAATACATTACAGTTTTGTGAGCTTCTGTGAAAGAAGCCCCATTTAGATTTCCTTTTCATCTAAATCTTTTTTGTTCTTTTGAGTATGCATTTCTTGTAAGGTAGCAGCTTTTATTGTTTAGTGTGAGACTTCATGAATATTTCGGCAATGAATATTATTACATATCCCAAATATAGGGTATTCTTTGATCAGATGAATTTGAAAAATTTGGGGACAATTTTCAACTGGTTTCTTTAGTGCAGGACTGTGAAGATGTATTAATATGGTAATGTACCCCCAAAACTTTATGGGATATGAATATAGTATAAAATGCTTTCCAATATAGTTTCTTAAAGAAACATAAATAAAATAATTTATGTAATCTATTTGATGTATATATTTGAGGGAAAAAATGAAAATCAAGTTAAATTGTATTAACATTTATGATTTATCATACCTTAACACAGCATTTTAAATAGATAGGTTTTTATAATTTTTGCTCTCTCCTGTAAAGAGTTAGTGCTAAAAAATTATAAGTACTTTTTAATGTTAATAAAAAGGACAACTCCAATTTTTAAATAGACAAAGCTCTTGAAAAGATAATATAGAAAAGAAATACAAATAACCACAAACATGATAAGAAATAAGTAGTTTTCCCTACAATTAAAACTGCTAACTTAAAAAAAAGATATAATCATGTATCAAGGCATCACACTGAACACCTTAAACTTACACTATGGTGTATTTAAGTTACATCTCCATAGAGCTGAAAAAAGGAAAGTAAATTAAAATAATGGAGCTAAATTTTCAAAGAAGACTTTGAGAGATTATACTCATCTGCATTTGATATTCTAAATGTTATTTTATTCCAGGAATTAGCAAACTCTGCCACATAGGCCAAATGTGGCCCACTACCTATTTTTGTATGATTCATAAACTAAAATTTTGCTTTTTAAAATAGTCAAAAATATCAAAACAGGAATAAAATATTGTGACCTGTGAAAAATTATATGAAATTCAAATTTCAGTGTTCATATGAAATTTTATAAGAAAAATGAATGTTCTGAAATATAAAATTATTAGTGATAATATATAAATTATATAATTTAATATTCTTTTTTTAAACTTTTGTTCAACCAGAACAAGTAAGTAATAAACAGTTTTCTAAAGAGCTGTTAAGAAACCACTTGTGTTACAACTATACAACTATAACTGGCAGTGTGTGTAATGAATTTTTTTAAAAAAGAAGGCTTTTGTACACTGTATCCAGCAATGTATTCTTTCATACCAAGAAATGTATCCTAAGAAATGCAAGTGCACTGTATTGAATCATTTGAATTTGGGATATTGCTTAAGTCTACCAGTAAAATAAACCTAGAAGGGTCTGCTAATCATCCTCAGCAGGCTTTTCTTTCTATGAAAGCTATAGAGCGATGTTTGAACACACTTGTTTAATTTGAAGTAATCAGGATTTTGGGAACGCTTTTCAGCTGAGAATATAGTCTCTAAATACAAACTGTTGTCAGTATGCAACAATTGCATGTGGTTACACATAGAGTTAATAAAATGTATTATTTTTGGAAGATATTTGATAGTATCTAAAGTAAAATATGATAAAAACAAGTGATATGTTTGAGTAAAGACTTTAATATCCTTAATAATTTGTTCATTCATTCACTTACAGTTATTTCCTGAGCAATATAGACTACTAGAGGGCGTAGTAGATTAGAGATGTGGCAGTAATGAAGTTTCTTTCGTAGAATGTAAAACCTGTGTGGGATACTGTTAATACATAAATAGGTGTTTTTAAGATATTTGGTCATAATTAAAACTCTGAGAGAATTAGAACAGAGTACGGTAATATAAAGTGATGAATTGGTGGGAATGAGGACTTTTAGATAAGTGATTCTAGGAAGAAAGTTGTAAAGAAATAACCATTTCAAAACTGACAGTAACCAGAGTGGGGGGGTAATGTGGGGGAAAGGGGGAAGGGTCATCAAGAAACATGTATAAAGGACACATGGACAAATTCAAAGAGGGGTAGGATCAAGGGTTCAAGGTGGGGGTGGGTGGGTCGGGAGGCAGTCATGGGGGGAGGAATGGAGACAACTATACTTGAACAATTAAAAAAATAGAAAAAAAGAAATAGCCATTTCAAGATGCTGCAGGGGGTAATATTCCAGACAGTTGGGAATTAGACATGTGTGAGGGGCACTAGGAAGGTCTGTGTGGGGAGACACCAGGGGAAGCAGTGGGTGGTCAGAAGCAGCAGTGCAGATGATGTGGGGAAGACGTGAGGAACAAGTGCTGGAGAGGCTGTGGAGAAAAGGGAACCCTAGTGCACTGTTGGTGGGAGTGCAGACTGGTGCAGCCACTGTGGGAAACAGTATGGAATTTCCTCAGAAAACTATAAATGGAACTGCCTTTTGACCCAGCAATTCCACTGCTGGCATTATACCCTAAGAATCCTGAAACACCAATTCGGAAGAACCTGTATACTCCTATGTTCACAGCAGTGTTATTTACAATAGCCAAGGACTAGAAACAGCCTAAGTGCCCATCAGTAAATGAGTGGATCAAAAAACTGGTACATTTACATAATGGAATGGCAGAAGGAAAGAAGGAGTTCCTAACTTTCATGACAGCATGGATGGAACTGAAGAGCATTATGCTAAGTGAAACAAGCCAGGTGGTGAAAGAGAAATACCATATGATCTCACCTATAAGAGGAACCTAATCAACAAAACAAATGAGTAAAATAGAACCAGAGACATGGAAACAAAGAACAAACTGACAGAGAACAGAAGGGAAGGGGTGGAGAAGGTGGGTAGTGGGGAAGGATATAGTAAAGTAACATGTATAAATGACCCATGGACATGGACAACAGGGTAGGGATTGACTGTGGGAGGAGAGATGGGGGCGGGCAGGTCAGTGGAGGGCACCGGCGGAGGGGGGTGGGGGGAACTGGGACAACTGTAATGGAACAACAGTAAAACTAAAAAAAAAATCTTCCAGCACATTGGCTGGAAATTGCTGCTCTAGGGTCTCCAGAAGAAATACTGCCTTACCAACACTTTGATATTAGCCCAGAGAGACCCATTTTGGACTTCTGACTTCAAAAATTATAAGGCAACAAATTAGCATAGATTTAAGCCATAAATTCTTGGTAATTTGTTACAGCAGCAACAGGAAACATATACAGTAAGCATGGAGCCTCAGGCATTATGGGGAGAAAAGAGAAGAACATTTGGGTTTAGCCTTTACATGTATCAAAGAGATTAGTCATCGTTCAAATTTCAATTGGTGTCCCATTTCTGGATCACTCCGCTGTAACGCACTGAGAACTAGCATGTAATTCTAATGATTATACTTATTCTATAAAACACTCATATATTATGTTGCTTGTTGTATGTTGTAAGTGTTTAATAAGTGTAAAGATGTTAAAATCTTTAAAAAAGGAAGAGTTGAGGCAATTTCTGGTCTGACAGTACGGTTCCCTGTTCCTTAAAATAAAATTTTGCAAAATGCCAATCACACACTTTCTCATCTAAAATAATTCCTTGTATGTTATATTTTAGTTTGGGATAACTTCCACTATTCCTTGTAGTGCATAAAACCAAAATTTTCTACAAAAGATGAGAAAACATTTACAATTCAAAAACACAAAACATCCACTCATATTATTTTTCCGTTTTTCCTTACTAGTTAGAGGCCAGCAATTTTATATTTAAATGGAATATTTTGTGACAAAATACTTGAGCACTATGTAGATATTTTATTCCTCAATAGACATTTGCTTTAGTTTTAGCATCCTCTGATACCTCTCATTTGAATCAATTATCACTATAATAAATGGTAACTTCTAATTTTATCATTTCCCACATTTATTAGTTGCTATTATATTACAAGAACAAGCTTTTTCTTCTCCCATATATTCAGGTATTCATTTGTTTATTGACATCAGCATGAACTCTCCTGGATTCTTAGCTGCAGATTTGCATTGCAAAACAAACAATTCACCTTAACCAGGTGATGAAAGTTATGGGACCAAGGGATAGCATGTGTCTTCTCATGTGATAACATTGCAAAAAATATGCCGCCCCCCCTCTGTGCTTCTCCTGTCAAAAATCTTATTGTAAGAACACAGCAGAGAAGATCTTTAAACAATACAAAGAACTGCTCCAAATTGTAGGAGATTAAAAAAGAAAGGGCAACTACATGCACTGAATGACCTTGGATAATACCGAGTCAAGGGAAAATAGTTATCAAGGATATAATTGGAAAAATTAATGATATTTGAATATGAACTGTGATTTAGATAATAGCATTTATTAATGTTAAATTGTTCTAATTTTCATTACTTTTGTACAGGAGAATATCCTTGTGCTTATGAAATACATACTAAAATATTTAGGGGTAATGGGACAGGATATTTGTGACTCAATTGTAAATGATTCAGGAAAAATAAAAGAAAGAAAAAAGGAGGGAGGGAGAGTGAGAGAAAAGTATAAAGGGTAGAGTATTAAGAATATTAGTTTTCTAGGGTTGCCATAATAGAGTACCACAAACTGAGTCGTTTGAAACAACAGAAATTTGTTGTCTCACAATTCTGGAGGTCAGATGTTCAAAATCAAGGTGTCAGTAGGGCTACACTCTCTCTGAAACTTTAATGAGAGGACCCTCCCTCCTTTCTTCCAGCTCCCGGTGGCTCCAGGCTCTCCCTGGTTTGTTGCAGCATCACTCTAATCTGCAGCCATCTCCACAGGCCCATCATCCCTCTGTATCTGAAAAATTATATAGTGGATGCCTATGTCAGCAGAATGAAGATTGAAATGTACAAAGGACCTTTAAAAAAATTACATTTAAGAATATCAGATCTTGGGAAAGAAAAAAATAATATTTTAGAACACAGGACACCATCATATTGGTTACTTCAACATGGCATGCTCTTAGCTAATTATATCTTCAAAGATTTTCTTCCCAAACAAGGTCACACTCACAGGTACTGGGGGTTAGGACTTGAACATTTCTTTCTGAGGGATGCAGCTCAGCCCAAACATGTATACAGGAGTTCTTTTTACTACTCCTGAAATTTTGAGTAAACCTGAAATTATATCAAAATAAAAAAATACCTGAAAGTATTAGTGTGTAAAACATGGTATTTATTAAAATGTTATTAGGTAACTCTAGTGAAAATTTTATTATTAATGTGCTAGAAAATTGTTACTAAAACAATTGATAAGTATATTCATTGACACTAAATTGTCACATAAAGTAAAATATTTATTTGTTCATATGTCACCTGATAGGTAGTAAATTAGATTCCTGTTTGCAGGAAGTAATATATTTGAATTCCATTTTCAATAGTCCAGAAACATAGTTTAGGACAAATTGGAAGCTGGGTGGCCTCCCAGTTTGGATAATTAAAGAGAGAATGTGATTAGGGATCCCAGAAACTAAACGTTTCTCAGTTACAGAAAACATTTGAGAAGTTTCTGTTGATTTTGCGCATATAACATTGATTACTTTCCTTTCCCTAATGAAAACCAATCACTATGTGATTGATTGATTTTCCTGAAGCCAAGCTGAAGAATTTGCCTCAGACTCTATAGTGTACAAAGACAATTTTTTGTTGTTGTTGAACTGTTCTTACTAATGTAGTTTTACTTAATTTGGAATTTCTTCTTTCATTTAGACAAAGTATAATTGCCATTGTCAGTATAAGGAATTTGACAACTGGTGATTAAATGTAGGAATGTAAAACCAGGAAGACATTATACACTTCCCCCACTTAGGGCTTACGGCATCAAATATAAATGAGTTTTCTTGAATTGTGAAAAAAGTATCTTGTATCTGCTCTCACTCTCAATATCCTTTTATACCCTCATTCCTAATTCATGTTTTTATAAAAGGATAGCATTCAGTAATTTTAAAATATTACTTAAGATTGAGAAAATGTGTAGTGATTGCTGAAGTTATTGTTTCATAAAATAACTGCAGGCTTGGATAGTCTTTGTTCTATATTTGAAAATCTAGTCTAAAATCCTCAACTTGTCCTGTTTCTCATCCCCAGAAATAACACAGCTGCGTACGCAGTCAAATGCACAAACCAGTCCATGAGAAAATTAAAGTCAGTTTACCATTGGAATCCTCATTCTGAGCCATGTCTCCAAGGAAACAATATAATTAACACGTACACCAGTTCAGGAACACTTTTCTCTGGCTTTTATATTCACAGCTGAGAAGTCATCTAGCGAACACTTACATATGGAATATAATTTGAAGTGTTAAAAGAACATATTAAAAAAAGATATTTAAGATTATTGTGTCTTGAAGAGAAAAATAGTAATTTAGAACAGGTTTCAAATTCTTACATTAAAAATGTACAATATCAAGAGTAATATTTTTATTGAATTGAATTATTTGTTAGCTTTCACTTTGCAAAATTGGGAAAATTCATTTTATGTTCCTGAGTGGTTCAAAGTGTCTTTTAAAAAAAAATAAGTACTAATACAATGCCTTATATTACCACTAATTCCCAACCGCTTGGGCCATTTCCCTTGCTGCATGCTAGGGGTGAGATCGTCCTGATCACATTAAGAGAAGTCTTCTGACATTATGAGGAAACGTTCTGCTTTGAAAGTCATCAGTGCCTTATTTCCAGTGGGATCCATTAACAACTATAATTGCACATTAACTTCTAAGTTAGTCAGCCTAAGAATAATAATCAGCCATGAATCTTTTCAATGGCATTTTTTTTTAATAGACATACAATTTTAGAATTCTAATTCAGGGAATATAACTACGCCAGTGATCCTTACAGGGGTGTCCAACCTTTTGGCATCTCTGGCCCACACTGGAAGAAGAGTTATCTTGGGCCACATATTCAATACACTGTGACAATCACAAAAGAAATCTTATAATATTTTAAGTAAATTTACAGTTTTGTGTTGGGCTGCATCCATAGCCACCCAAGGACACATGTGACCTGCAGACTGTGGGTTGGACACTCCTGCTTTAGGACCTATGTTGTTATTGCACATGGTTTAGCTGGTCTATGGACATCTAGCAATATCAGATGGTCTGGGTGCTAGGGCAGAACACCAGGACCACCACAGGTGGGGTACTCTAGCCCACAAAGAAAACAAAAATGAAGGGAGGTAAGGGAGAGATAAATTGAGAGGTTGGAAGGAGTCAGTCTTTTGTACATATCATTGTGGGGCTAAAAAATAATTTTTCTTCTACCTTCTAAGTTCTTGTAGCTTGGCTAATAAACTAACAGAGATAGGTTAATAGGAGAAAATGCCCAAAGTGCATTATATGAGTATAGATTTGGGGGCAGGGCATAAGAATAGAGACCCAAAGAATAATTGGGCAGCTGAGATTTACAAGATTTGTCCAGAAAGTATCCAGCCACACACTATGAAAAATAGAGAAATTTATTGAAGAAGACATAAGATACAAGAAACATTGTACACAGGACAATGATGCCTCAGTCTCCTTCAAAGTAGGCACCTTGGGCACACAGTTCTTCCAGTTGCCATTAGCTGCCCATTCATATTTTCCTGAATCTCATCAGTGGTCTGAAATCTCTTCCCTTTCAAAGGTGATTTTAGTTTTGGGAAAAGCCAGAAGTCATAGGGTGCCCAATCTGGGCTGTAGTGGGGCTGAGTCACGTGGGTGACTTGAGGTTCTGTCAAAAACCTCTGCATGAGAAGTGATGCATGAGAGGGTGCACCCATAGCTGTGGCCTTCTGAATCATCTGAATTGTTTCCACAGAGGAATGTTCAAGCTTAATGTAAAATTTGATGCAGATTCGTTGCTGTACTTACTCAGTCATTTTGAATATGATGGCCACACAGTACACGGGCTCACTCAATGTTATCTACTACCCCCGCTGACTAGTTGTCATTGTTCACATGTGTGCATTCCATCCACTCGCCTTGCCTGCCAGGTTACATCAGTATTGCACACACTATTGACATTACATTAACAATGGCTGGAATTTTTCTGGACATGCCTTCTTATATGCCATTCTGAAGCTAAGGAGAAAGTAGGAATTGTGGTTTGGGACTTCACATGGCAGGAAGGCAATTCACAGGGAGATAAAAAGCAAATGTTTGGTAAACAAATGTTTTCTGGGCCATGTTTAACAATGGAATCCAGAAAGAACTTTCTACAAATGGACTTTGTTAGGTTCCTGTCTGCCTATCACACACTGGTTTATATTAAACTGTAGTTATCTGTGAGGTTGTCTTCCTTTTTGGAGAAGGTCCTCTATCTAAATTTCTTTGGGAAGTTAAGAGGGAATGTGAAAGGTTTTTCCTGAGTCTTTTGTTTCTTCACAACCTCCTTAAAAATATCTCCAAAGGAGTATTTTGGGACAGCAACTCTGCTTCCCTTCATTATCCATATGGAAAGACTGAGGCAGGAAACATAACTATGCATATAGTGACCTTGTAATATTATCTCCACACCCTTGAAAATAAAGGTTAGAAAATTTAGTTACAAATTATTATGAAAATTATCATTCTTTCCTTCAATTTTTAATAATTAGTATAATTCAGTGGCACCTTATTTTCATTTTAATAAATCTTTGTTAGCACTGAAATGTCCCAGGTACTATAATAAGTGTTGGGAATATAAAGAGGAATAAGATGTGATCTGTGATTAGGAAATTCTGACATATCTACATAAGGAATAATCTCTTGTAATTAAGGAGCACAGACCAGTGAGTGATTGATGGAGTGAAATTCTGATGAACAAGCTCAGCAGAAATATTCAGCACCATGTTTCATTTTCAGACTTGCTTTGAAAGTTTCATTACTTCTGAAAGCATTCCTTCTGAAAGGAATTTCCTCAGAAAACTAAAAATGGAACTGCCTTTTGACCTGGCTGGGATTATATCCTAAGAACCCTGAAACACCAATCCATAAGAATTATGCATAGCAATGTTCATAACAGCACAATTTATAATAGCCAAGTGCTTGAAGCAACCAAAGTGCCCATCAGTAAATGAATAGATCAAAAAAACTATGGTACATTTACATGATGGAATACTATGCAGCAGAAAGAAAGAAGGAGGTCCTACCCTTTGGGACAGCATGACTGGAACTGGAGAGCATTATGCTAAGTGAAATAAGCCAGGTGGTGAAAGACAAATACCGTATGATCTCACTTTTAAGTGGAACCTGATCAACAAAACAAACAAGCAAATGAAATATAACCAGAGACATTGAAATTAAGAACAATCTGACAGTAACCAGAGGGGAGGTGGGAGGGGATAGTTGGGGAAAAGGAAGAAGGGTTTTCAGGAATAACTATAAAGGACACATGAACAAAACCAAGAGGGGGTGGAATTAGGGGAGGGAGGGAGGGATGGCTGGGGTCAGGGACAGTGGTGGGGGTAAAATGCAGACAACTGTACTTGAACAACAAAAAAATAATTTTTTTTAAAAAGAAATATTCTCTCCAAGTGCACTGAATTAGCTCTCTTATTTATTTTTGTTGTGATTGAAACTATATGACTCTAAGTTATAATCATTGTTTTGTTCTCAGATATTTCCCATAGATAAGATTATATCTGAAACACGTCCGTGTTGGGAAATAGAATAACTCCAGTATCTCTTACCTATTAGTATTGAAATTGGTATCAATACCCTATAGATCTGTGTCTTAATTGATTCTTTAGTAATTGATAATTGGGTAGGTATGCAAAATCTTATTTTCATAGTTGGAGACTAGAGGAAAGGAATTATTAGCTAGGTCTTTAGGGTCTTAAAATTGCTTGCTTTCCTTAGGTAAATGAAAATCTGAAATATATAATTTGCCCTGTTCAAATAAAGAAGTATCTTTATGTAGTTATAGAAAAATATAATGTGGTAAACTCTAGATCAGGGGTCCCCAAACTCTGGGCCAAAGACTGGTACCGGTCTGGGCCTGCTAGGAGCCAGGCCACACAGCAGGAGGTGAGCTTGAATGTAATGAGCTTGCATCACCCTGAAACCATTCCCCACACCCTCCCATCCATGGAAAAATTGTCTTCCATGAAACCAGTCCCTGGTGCAAAAAAGGTTGGGAACCGCTGCTGTTGATGGTGAGGTAAGCAACACTACTTCTCTGGAGGGAAAATATTAAGATATGGAACATCATACCACTTTGACCTACTTTTTTGTTTTGTTTTTACAATATATTTAGAACAATCCTTGGAAAGCCTAAGGTATAGAATATTTATACACACACAGGCATATACATATATGTAATTTATACACACACAAATGGCAACTCCCACATTTTAACACTTAAGTTATGACTGTGACATACCTTTTATGTAAAGTTATGAATTTGGATATTATATGAACTATATTTACATTGTAATACAGATACCTATTAGTAAAAAGAATAGGAGGAAACTTTCATTTGGCCTGAATTTGAGGGCATGGTATTGCAGGAATATGGGAAATCTTGGACGCCGGAACACATTCATGTCATGCCCTTGGAGAAAAGATGTAAACCATGACCAATAAATTTTATGGAGCTCATTATAGAATGTAGAGCAATGGCAACTATTTACATGATCAGTATTTTTTTTTTTTAGAGCAAAAGCACATCTATCATATTTAAGCTGAGATGGGCAAAAGGTAGAGCAGGTGTAGGCACTTGATGGAGGGCCCTTTGAAGATAAAGGCTGAATAACAGCCAGATTTAATAAACTCCACTTATTAATGCCTTCAGATAATGCTTTTCCTTTGAAAAGTTTCTGGAAAAACAAAACCCAAGCAGGTATTATTAAAATATCATGGTGTGAGAGCAACTCTCTGATGAGTGTCTGTGGTGAGCAAGGAGCTTAAAGATTTTGTAGGATGGTTGCAGAAAGATCAGCCAAAGTTCATGAAAGAGTTTGCCATTTGGACTCTTCGAAGGCGTGGGGCACTTCTGTTGTGTGAAAAACAAGGCAGGCTGTGTAGGTGCAGCCAGCACACTGGTGTGGGTGGTTCAGTAGCCATGGATTGGATTTTCGGGGTTTCATTAGAGGGATGAGGAGGTCTTGCAAGAGTCAGTTGAACTTTTTTAGACTGTCAAAGTTTCTCACAAAGTACTTAATATATTTGTCTTTATTTTTTAAAAAGATTTTATTTACTTATTTTTAGAGAAGGAAGGGAGGGAGAAAGAGAGAGAGAGAGAGAAACATCAATGTGCGGTTGCTGGGGTCCGTGGCCTGCAACCCAGGCATGTGCCCTGACTGGGAATCGAACCTGCAATGCTTTGGTTCACAGCCTGCACTCAATCCACTGAGCTACGCCAGCCAGGGCCTATATTTGTCTTTAAATAATTCCAGTTCTTTGTAGGATTGTAGCTAATGTAAACTTTCTGCGTATCTGGTGTCTGACTAAGATAGAAATGAAAAGATTGATCTGCTTTCTCTGTTAACCATATACATGTGTTACATTTGTTCTATTTCACTTACAGGCAGGAGCCAACGTGCTTCTCCAGGATGTTAATGGAAATATCCCATTGGATTATGCCGTAGAAGGGACAGAATCAAGCTCTATCCTATTGACTTATCTGGATGAAAACGGTAGGCTGAGCTTTGCAAAACTGTAGAAAGATAGTAGGTGGATGGGTTGGTAGGCTTTTAATTGTATTTATTTTTCAGGTCTACTCACATGATTTCCTATTGATGTAGTTTCCCTAGATTGTATAAAATGAGTTATGTTTCTACACTGCATTTTACTCTCCTACTGCAATGCATTGTTGATTTAGTCAATGCACTTTTGCATGCCAGCAAAATTCTAGAGGCCAACAATGAAAGAACATTTTAACAAGCATCTAAAGTCCATAATTAGTGGAACTGGGCATATAATTATGATCTGTCCTCCACTGGGAGGAGAAGGGAAGTGAACCAGCACAATTGAATTTCAAGTTAATGAGAGCAAGGTCATCTGAAGTATATTCTCTTAGGATCCATGGTCCACTTAAGAATTACAACATGCTGGTAAGTGAGGGCTTAAGTCAGGGCAGTTAGCACTGGAACCCCAGCATCCACTCTTGGTGATGTTTGGAAACAGAAACATTGTCAGAAAAATGCCCCATGATCACGGTGCTGTCCTGAAAAGATGAGGCTGAGGCCCCAGATGTATTCAGTGACAAAGAATATTTAATTGCTCAGATCCAGGGTGTAATTTCATGAGTACGTTCAATGTTGGTAAAATAAGAGGTGCTTGAAATCTTTTTTTTAGTGATTTAACATAAATTCTGTATTTCTTGAGTCCCTTGATATTTTTTAGCATCTTGGATTGTTACAGGTTACAATCGGCTAGAGATAACAACACCCCTCCTTAGATGAGCCTTTCAAATGCACCAATCACCCTATCCACCCTGCACTTTGAACTTCCACATTCCTGCAGTGTGGATTGCAGCGCCTGGGGCATTTGGTTTTGTTATGTTTTGTTTCTGTTTTATTTATTCTATTACAGTTGTCCCAATTTTTTCCCCTTTGTCCTCCTCTGCCCAGCTCACTGCTTGACCCACAGTTATTCTTGAGCTCAATATGGTACTAAAATAAAGAAACATACCCTTTTCTTCCTTTCTGATATTTAGCTATAAATAACAATGATGAAATTTCTATCCCTTCAAATATGAGCTTTTGTCAGAGAAAAAGTTTAAAACTTTTCAGAACCTCGCCATGCTTGTGACTCTATTCTTCTTGCCTCTAAGAAAAGCCCGGCATCTGCCTCTTTTGTTCCCCGTGCTCTTCGCCTCCTCCAGATGGCTTGAATCAAAAGGTTTATTCTGAGGATGGCTTAGAATAATAGTAATAATTAGTACTCAGCAGCCATGAGTTCTTAAAAAATAGTCTCATCAATTCTGAGAGGAAGGTATTACTGTTATTTTCATTAGAGCAAATGTGAGCTGAGTTGTGCTACTGAAGGTCACTTAGCCATGGCTTGGGTGACAGAAGCAAATTGGGGTGCAGGCTGTGTGGTGTAGTGAGTCATTCCCTCAGTTCATGTACCCACTTTTACCTAAGGGATCACCTGCATTCTTTACATCTTGTCAACTCTGACTTGGACACAGATTACTTCTAAATGGAATGAGCTGGACATTATGCATATTCCACTGCTGGAAATTTTATTATTTGCACACCTGCAAAACTTGGCCTATAGTCACATGGTTCTGAATTGGCATGAACTTGACGGTCATTTATTTAGCTGTGCCAGTTCTATTTGATGTTTTCTTGCTCTTCTTACTGTTCTGATTTTTGAATAGCCATTGTGGTAAAAGTTTCTTTCCAGAAACTAGAATTAACTGTCTTTATTTACAAAAGAATTAACATTATTATAAACCTTTTCAACTCATTAAAGGATTTTGTTTGGTAAGAATTTTAGTGTTTACGCCCTGGCTGGCGTAGCTCACTGGACTGAGTGCAGGCTGCGAACCAAAGCATCGCAGGTTCGATTCCCAGTCAGGGCACATGCCTGAGTTGCAGGCCAGGTCCCCCAGCAACCGCACATTGATGTTTCTCTCTCTCTCTCTCTCTCCCCCCCACTCCCTCCCTCCCTCCCTTCCTTCTCTAAAAATAAATGAATAAAACTCTTTAAAAAAATAAAAAAAAAGAATTTTAGTGTTTGCAAAAGCTGTATTATTTATCCTATATAAATAAAAATAAGTGCATTTCCTCTGCGAAGTTGATTTATAAAATGATTAAGGAAAAAAATGACCAGAAGGCACTGACTCTGAATAGTTAGAAGAAAATATGTCATGGTGATGGCTGTCACAGTCAGTTTGTAAAGTACATGTTTGCTGGAACAAATTTAATATAATATCTCTTAAATTTTTAATTCTGTTTTCCATTTGTCACTGCTGTTGCACTGACCTCTGCCTTCCCATCCATCTGCCCCTCTCTCACCTCGTTTACAATCTGGTTCCATTTCTGACAGTGTTCCTCACACTAATCTGTATTGGCTGCCACAAATCCAGTAAATACTGCCTACCTAATTCAATGTATTCTCCTCTTGTCGGTGCACTTTTAGAATTTTCTGCTGTGACAGTGAGGGCCAATGTCCTTAGAAATTTCTAACATTACAAGATGAAATTTTTATTGTTATTTAGCACCCAATGTTTCAGCACAACCTTCTTTTAACTAGGCAGCTGCAATCCTTGTATTTTCACTCTGCATCATACAATTTCAAGTCAGAGTACTTATCATGCTGTCGCATCAGGACACATGTGGCAGGAGGCAGTCGAGGTCGTGAGCAAGTCGATTACATGGAAAATCACTGGTCACAAGTTCTAATTGTACTGTCACCACCGACACACACTGTACACCTGGGCACAGCAATTAACCTCGGCTCACTGCCTGAGCTATCCAGGCTAGAAAACAAGACAACCAAGGAGGATCGAGCATTTGATGCATATTAGATCTCCAGTGCAAGGCAAACCAGCTGGTGTTCAAGGAAATCAATTGATTACAAAATGAGCCAGCATGAAGTGAAAGCAGTGCAAGGAGAGCTCAAGGTGGTCCAGGACAGATAGGTGCTCACCATGGGCAGGCTGGGGGGATTATATTCATGACCCTGAAACCAGAAACACTAAAATAAAGAACAACCTGACAGTAACCAGAGAGGAGATGGGAGAGGGCTAACAGGGAATAATAGAGGGTGCCATCAAGGAACATGTATCAAGGATACATGGATGAAGTCAAAGGAGATGAGTTCAAGGGTGGGAGGCAGGGATGGGTTAGATATGGGGAGGTGTGGTGGGGTGAAAATGGAGACTATTGCACTTGAACAACAATAAAAAATAATAATAAAGCATAATACACTGAAAAAAGTGACCCTGAAAAATAAATTAAAAAAAAAAAACTTTGCTCAACATATATCATTATACACTTCTCTTTCTACTTCATTTCAAATTTATTCTTTTGGGAAAAGTCTCTCACATTTATTCTCCTGAGTTCCTAATCTTCTCTACTCAGCCCGCTGTCCCCACTGATCCACTGGAGAGATCCCTGCCATCTTTGGGTTGCCCCACTTGGTTCCCTGTCCATTGATCACTTTTCTGTTCTCTATTACCTCATCTTTCTGTGACAGCTGATGACTTTGATCACACTTTGTTATAGAAAACTCTCTCATCTGCAGTGACCTTTTCAGAGTTCTCTGCTTCTCTTTGAGCTTCTACTTAGTTTTCTGTGGATGTGCCACTTATATATCCAAATACCAAAATGTTGGTGGTTCCCAGGGCTTTGCTTTAAATATCTTCTTTTATCACTACAAACTATTTTGGCTTATCTCTCCCTCTTCCATTTGTTGTTACCCCCTGCCTTTTTTTAAGAATATTCCTTAGATATCTTTTAGATAAATACCTTAGATATCTTTAAAGACCCACTGGCTTATGTGTGCAATTTTAAGTATCTTGACTTGAATGTCAGATAATTTGAAATAACATGTCTAATATGGAACTTACTGTTGTCCTTCCGTATACTGTATATGTGTTCTATTTTACCTTTACAGCCATAAACCTAGCTATTTGAACATCACTTTTGTCCTCCTAAATCTCTCACATCTAATTCTCGCCAAACCTGAAAGATTCTGCCTTCTTAATATCTCACTAATATGTCCATATTCCTCACCAATTATGCTGCTACTACCTCATTTAAAACTCTGGTCTTTCCATTTTGGAGCATTCTCAGAAACTGGTCTTCTCACCTTTAGCCCTTGATATTTATTCTTCAGAGGACTCCCAGATTAATCAGTCCATAAATGACCTGGTGTATTTCTTCTGCTTGATAAGGTTAATTCAAAATGCTATCTTTTTACCATCCTCATTAGGGTCACCCAGCATTAGGGAGACAGTGCACCTTGTTTGCCTAGAACAGTCCCACATTAAGCCTGTGGTCAGTGTTGGAGGGAAGGGGTTAGGTAGAGGGTTGCAGCACCCTTTTGGCTTGAATGTGTTTATTTATCTTTATTTTTTATAGAGTTGTGTCTTGTTTTATATTATATTCATTTTTTGAGAGAGGGGAATGGAAGGAGAAAGAGAGGGAGAGAAACATCAATGTGTAGTTGCTTCTCACATGACCCCCACTGGGGACCCAGCCTGCAACCCAGGTGTATGCCCTGACTGGGAATCAAACTGGCAACCCTTTGGTTGGCAGGTCAGCACTCAATTCACTGAGCCACACCAACCAGGGCTATTTCTCTTTATTTTTCATTTGCCTGCTCAACTTTTTCTTCCTACAAGTCTTGGCTAAATTAGGAAGCTTACTATGGAGACAAAAATTGGTATTAGATCCACTTTCAAGAGCTTATTAGAGAATTTTATGCTAAAATCAATGGATGGGTCATTTCATAGTTCGCATAATGATAAAATTACCTATAATAGCAGGGTAGATTACCCCCTATACTACCTGGATAACAGAGTAAAGAAAAAGTTGAATTGTTACAAAAACAATATTATTTTAGGAGTTAAGGAAAGTAAAGGTAGGGTTCAGATTAACTTAATGTGTTAATATAGTTTCAGTTTGTCACAGGCATGTGCCCTTGCTGCACCAGATGGAGATTCAGAGACCAAACATTACATGGATATTGTCAAATGTGATCAAGTAATAAGAATTAGTATCACATGTACAATATATTAGTTAAACTACAGATTTTATTCAGATTCAATTTTTTCACAAAAGTTTTTTTTTCCATGATAATACATCACTTTTAGCAGCAACTATTTTGGTGAGAAAAATCATAGAGAATGAAAACTATATAACTTTAAAATACCTTGGGTAGTATGTGTTGATTTATACTAAAGTGTATATCCATTGAGAATGTGCCAATTATAAGGTATTCTATCACAAATTGAGGATGTAATACAAGGAAAATTATTCAAGACTACACTCTAGCTGGAAATAGAATGCTTCAAAGAAAAATAATTATAGTGCTTTGAGTGAGAATTCAAAGTGGAAGGCAAGCTTCAAATATGAGCAGGTTGAACGAATATAAGATGAAGCTGAGTTTTCATTCCGGAAGCTGAGAAGCATCTCTGCATTCTGTTTGAAAGGCTCTTTTTGCCCTAGGAGTGGATCTGACCTCACTGCACCAGATGAAGCTTGAGAGACCCATGAGTATGTTAACGGACGTCAAACACTTCCTTTCATGTGGAGGAAATGTTAATGAGAAAAATGATGAAGGGGTAACACTGGTAAGTTAATATACTTGACTCAGAAATATTACTTAAATGAAGAATTTTAACTTTATTTCTAAAACATAGAAATTGATATAATTAACTTTTGTTTTTTTAATATATTTTGTTCATTATGCTATTACAGTTGTCCCATTTTTTCTCCCCTTTATTCCCCTCCACCCTGTACCCACCCTCCCACCATCATTCCTCTACCTTAGTTCATGTCCACGGGTCATACATATAAGTTCTATGGCCTCTCCATTTCCCATACCATTCTTAGTCTCCCCCTGTCTATTTTTTGGCTGTCAATTATGCTTGTTATTCCCTGTAGCTTTTTCCCTACTCTCCTCCATGCTCCTCCCCACTGATGACCCACCAGGCAACCTTTATTTCTGTGAATCTGTTCCTGTTCTAGTTGTTTGCTTAGTTCATTTTAGTTTCTTTTTTTTTTAGGTTCAGTTATTGATAGTTATGAGTTTGTTGTCATTTTACTGTTCATATTTTTATCTCCTTTTTCATAGATAAGTCCCTTTAATGTTTCATATAATAAGGTCTTGGTGATGATAAACCCAAGGGAAATACCTTATCTGAGAAATACTTTATCTGCTCTTCCATTCTAAATGCTATCTTTGCTGTATATAGTAATCTTGGATGTAGGTCCTTGCCTTTCATGACTTGGTGTACTTCTTTCCAGTCCCTTCTTGCCTGTAAGGTTTCTTTTGAGAAATCAGCTGGTAGTCTTATGAGCACTCCTTTGTAGGTAACTGTCTCCTTTTGTCTTGCTGCTTTTAAGATTCTCTCCTTCTCTTTAATCTTGGGTAATGTAATTATGATGTGCCTTGGTGTGTGCTTCCTTGGATTCAACATTTTTGGGACTCTAAGCTTCCTGGACTTTCTGGAAGTCTATTTTCTTTGTTAGATTGGGGAAGTTCTCCTTCATTATGTTTTCAAATAAGTTTTCAATGTCTTGCTCTTCCTCTCCTTCTGGCACCCCTATTATTTGGTTGTTGGAATGTTTAAAGTTGTCCTAGAGCTTCCTAAGCCTCTCCTCATTTTTTTTTGAATTCTTATTTCTTTGTTCTGTTCTGGTTGAATGTTTATGTCTTCCTTCTGCTCCAAACCGTTGACTTCAGTCCCAGTATCCTTCCCTTCACTTTTGGTTTCTTGTATATTTAGGTTTATTTCACTTTTCATAGCGTTCACTTTTTCCTCTATTTTGTGACTATACTCCACTGTTTCTGTGAGCATCCTGATTACCAGTATTTTGAACTCTGCAACTGATAGTTTGGCTATCTCTTCATTATTTAGTTGAATTTTTTCTGGAACTTTGATCTGTTCTTCATTCGGGCTATATATTATTTGTCTTAGCATGCCTGTTACATAGTAAGGTGCAGAGCCTTAGGTATTCGCCAGGGTGGGGCAACCTATGTCACTGTGTTGTGGTGCTGTATTGGGGGAGGAGTCCAAGGGGGAACGATGCTGCTTGCTCAGCTTGTCTGCCAGCTTTCAGTCACTTCCTCCTCTACCAACAAGCAAATTGGGCCCTTCTGGTGCTGATTCCAAGATGGGTGGGTTTACCTTATAGGGCCCTGTGGTTGTCTCCAACAAACTCTTCTGTGAGGCTGGGAGTTTCTCCTGCCACCACAACTCCCACAGGTTTTTTCAGTCAGAGGGTTTGAGGCTTTATTTCCCCAAGCTGGAATCCTGAGTTGCATGGTCTGTCTGGCTCCCCAGTTGTTTCTCCCAATTTATTTGCATGCAAATGTGGGATAGACAGTCCACCAGCCTCCACCTAACTGGGTCAGCCAGCTGCCACCTTGCTGCAAGTCCTTTCCACCTCGGCTGCCCATCTCTGCCTCTCCTTCCAGTCTGGATGAATGTTTCTTCTTTAATTCTTTGGTTGTCGAAAATCCATACAGTCCAATTTTCTGGCAGTACTGGTTATTTTATATTTTTATTTTAAATTTGTTATTGTCCTTCTTTTGGTTGTGGGAGGAGGCAAAGTGTATTTACCTATGCCTCCATCCTGGTTGGAAGTCTCTGATATAATTAACTTTTAAATAATGTCATTTTGATCATAAAAGCAATATATACTCATTGTAGAAATTTTAGAAATCATATACATATACAGAGAAAAATGCAAATCACTATGCCACCACCCAGAGAATACCATTGTTTATATGTTGTTATGTTTTTTTTTCAGTCTTCCTTCTTATACATGTTTTCTCTACAAATTTAGAAGACTTTTTTGTGTATCTTTGTCAATGTGATTTTAGAGATGGAACTTATAGGAGAATGTTTTTATTTTAATTTTAAGGTAAACAAACTATAGATTAGTCTGGTGAATGAACTTCTAAATCCAAGGAAACTCCTGTTACTATTTTTTTTATTGGTACATAACTGTAGTAAGTTACTAACAGAACAATTCTTGGATTAATGTTTATATTTGGCCCAACTGACCCATAAAATTTGCCTGCATTGGGCATATAGGGGTTAAAATGAACTATAATGGAAATACATGTATTAAGGCTCAAAAAATAAAAGTAAACTAGAGAAGCAGAAGAGAGTATGAATCTCTGAAGCATGGGCTGTACAGAAGGGGTTGGATCCAGAGATGAAGTTTCTACCATGGAAAAAATATAGTGTGAAGTTGAACATGGTAGATTTCAGGCTGAGCAGTAGTGAGTGCAATGTACCTGAGGCAGAGCCAGGTGCAATCTGATTGAGACACAGCAAGGAGATAGGTTTGGCTTAGCAGAGTAAAGGAGAGAAGAGAGGTAATCAGTATCAGATCACGCATGTTTTAGGCCTATGCGAGGACAGTAGCAGTTACTCTGAGTGGGATGGAAACACATTGAAAAGTTCTGAAGAGAGGCAGGGCATGATTTTACTCCACTTCTAAAAAGATCAGTAACTCTGACTGCTATGTTAACAATGGCCTGTAAAAAGGAAAGGGTGAAGCTGAGAGTTGAATCAGGAGGCTTTTCCAGTAATTTAGAAAAATAATGGTGTACAGCCAAAGATGGTAAAAGTTGAGGTGGTGAGAAGTGCCTAATTTCATTCTAAAATAAAGGAAGATCCATTGGAATTTTCTGATGGAAATGTTGTATGACAGAAAGAAAAGACTTCAAAATGACTCTACGTAGTTTTAGCTTGAACAATTGGAGCGATGGAATTGACATCAAATGAGGGAGAGAAGGCTTAGAGCAGGAATGATCACAGTCCAGAAATATGCAGTTAGAAAGCACCTCTTAGCCACTTTCATGGAGATGTTGAGTTTGTGGTTGGATGTTGCAGTCTGAAATTCAGGAAATGTCTAGATTAAAGAAACAATTTTGGGAACATTAACTGAAATGTTAATGGGATCTAATATGATCCTGAAAACCCCTGACCCTGGATAAAATCATGAATTTGATACAGAAGAAGAGAGAATTTGGGCCAACACCTTGGAGCTTAACAAAAAGACAGGAAAATCCAGAAATGAGAAGATGAAAGAATAACTCCCAAAGTAGGAGAAAAACCAAGAGAATGAGATGTCCTGGGGGCCAAGTGAAGAAGGTATGACAATGAGGAAGATATGAGAGACCATTAAATACTGCTGAAAATGGTCAAGTAAATGGAGACGCAAATTGGCTATTGGGTTTTATAATATGGAGGTCTTTGGTCTTCTCTTCTAGGATAATTTTAGTGTAGTAGTGGGGTAAAAATCCAGCTTAGACTGGGCTATGTGATTAATATTCATTAAACACATGTATTGCATTAATCCTGAACATGTAGTAGAAATCCACTCTGGCCTCTTTTCTTTGTTTAGCAGAAGATACTACAACTTAAATATTTTTTAAGAAAATCGTTAAATAGCACTAATGTACATTCTTTAGTCACTGTTGAGCAAAAGGAAAGCTATTGAAATAATCAATTGGGGTAATAGACTGCTCTGATTCTAAAACATCTTCAATTTTGACATTCCTTGTGACTTTACTGAATAGAGGGTCATACATGTTGCTAATCATTGTTCTGTAATCACAGTCTCGGTGTGCTCATCTTTGAGCTTTTTACAAGGAGAGTAGCAATGAATGGAGAGCTAGAAAGTCGTCCCCTGGAGAGCAGAGTATTTAGCAAGTGACAGTTTAGTTTGATTCTTAGGTCTAAATTGGTTAGTCTATTATGTTAATGATTGCATCTCTGCAGTTGCCTTTGTGTAAGGCACGTGTATATTGTGCATTCCTGTCAATTGTTGGTGATAACAAAGGATGCTTTTGTTCTTAGACCAATTTCTATATCCAGAATTGGAATGTCAGTTGTGGTTCAGAATTAGGCATAATTTCCCACATGGTTTAATTGTTGTGCAAAGGAGATGAAATTATTGACAAAAGGTTCAATGGAAATAAATTTCTAGTAATATGGTTTTTCTGTTATATTTTCCTCCCTTTTTTAGGATACAAAATGAAATAACCAAATATAGTTCCTTTAAAAGATCTCTAAATTTCTATTAATATTCTTCTGAAAAGAAAACAGAAGCCTTAGAAAAAGATAAAATGCAAAACCAGCCATACTATAGAGCATACGAAAATTAGTTTCTGAGTTTGAGTGTATATATGCTCTTGGAAATATACTATTGCATTAATTAGCACATATGTCACAAAGATGCTGGTTCTTTACTGTTTTATCACAGAATTTGATCTATCACATCTGACCTTGAGACATATGGGTTTTTGGAAAACAATTATTCATGAAATGTAAATATCAAGCAACCTTATTTTGTCTCTTTGTTATTTCAGGAGTGCTGGTTCATCCTTTTCTTCTGAATGAAGACATAGCCAGTGCCATAAGGGTTCTAGTCATTTATATGGAATACAGATTTTATGGTTACTTTATGTCACAAAACAGTCTCAAGTTAGAGATTAGAATGTCTGGACCCATGTAATAAGAAAAACTCCCAACTTGCATTAGGTTCAGGCTCATTGATCTTTCTAATGCTGTATCCCCTTTAACCATATTGTATAGGCTGTGAATCTTTGTCAATATAATGTTTTCACGTAATAAAAATGGTGTGTAGAATTTCAAAGAAAGCCAGTTATGTTTATATATAGTAGTAATCATAATATTGAAGTTAAGTTTGTGATACATAATGCTTATACTTCTTTGTTAATTCACACACTATGTAATGATTCTAATAATTACCGTGATTTTACAATAGAGTTCAACATGGGTGGTATTTTGAGACATCCGCTATGAAAGTGATGTGATATGCCAACACAATTTCTTCTGATAATAATATGGCTGTGCTGCCTGTATTTATCACTGAAAAATTTGCTAAAAATTTAGGAGTTTAAAAAAAGCTTTGATCTAATGCAGTAAAAAATTGGATTGTTATATGGAATGATAAGTAAAATGGCCTCATGGCCTTGTTCTCTGGCTTCCTCTAGGCCTGTTGCTCTGCCTGCGAGAGGGGTGGCAGTGTTAGAGCATTAGACAGGATCCTGGCTGGGTGGACTTCGGACTTCTCACTAGAATCTGAGACTCTTCTTTGTTTTCATATCTGAAAAATGCTGAGATCTGGTGATGGTTTTGCAAAGAATGCAAAAAGCCCAGAAACTTTACAAATAGGGCTGTGCCTACATGGGTGGTATGTCAAGAGGAAACTGAAGCGAGTATTTAAATAGTGTGCATCTTCTAGAGACAAACATTTTAATACATGTTTAGTATGTGGGAGAGGGATTGGTTACAGGGAGAAGACAAACTGTATTAAAACAAATAAATTATGGGATGAATGTAAGTTTTGTTAGGAGCTTAAATATTGCAGTGTTATTCTTGTAGCTTGGCCAACTTGGATGTCCATTCCCCTTTGGTACTTCAAAATATCAGAGCTGGAGAGTGCAGAAGAAACTGGTTTCAGACCACAGTGGCCATGCTTCCCTGGACCAGTTACCCAAATGACCTAATCCACAACTTCTCCAGCTTCAAAATTAGTATGGTACCTGTATCACAAGTTGTGCAGAATAAGGGAAGTAATTTAAAATGTTCATGCCTAGTGTTTGTGAAATGACTCTAACATCTTGTCCTGCATTGTAACTAGATATGTGATTTCCAACTTGGAATACTTTCCTGTGAGAACTGTGCATCTAAATAGCTGCTGCTAGTTCTCTACAGAACCAACACCCACCACTGTGTTTCTCATAAGACCCCACTGAATAGCAGGAGAGGAACATTATAGTACACCTTAGTGATAAACACTTCCACATTTTGGTACCTGATATCTTCCTGGCATAGTTTAGACAAGGTAGAGCTATAAATTCTATTTAAGAAAATAGGCATTTTTTAATTTTAGTTTTTTAACTGTAAGCCTAACTTTAGAATTGAGAAACTATACCCTGTGGGGTCTATTGCCTTGTTTATGAATTCAGATGTTGATTGTCCATAGAATCAAGATAAAGACTATAATGTCCTGATATTTTAGTATGATGATCTGAAAAAATTTACTCAAAGTTAGGGGAGTTTTTTTGTTTTTGTTTCTCTTTTGAGATTGCCTATGATTAAATTTTCTCACCACCATGGGTGTCATTGGTAGCTCATGGTTTGGATGACTTTTCTACTAAGTGAATGATGACTGTTTTCTTCCTAGTGGTCTTCTTGTGAGCAGTGCATGAGATGACTGGCTGAGAGGTGGGCTAAGCTCTAAATGGTAGAACCTGATTTTTATGAATAGAAAGCAAGTCTATTCATAAAGGGGTTGATCCTATGAACTTGACATCCTTTGTAACAGGTGCTAATCAACTAATGGAATATTCTTAATACAGTTTAGTTCTATAGAAAGGAAAATCTGCTGAGACCCAGAGGTTAGGGCACACAGTGCAGAGTAACCTGCCAATCATTGACTCAAATAATTGATTCAAATAATGTAGAAAAAATTTAGAAGCAGTGAGAGATTAGTTCTCTATGAGAACAAGTATAAAATTATATTTCATTAAAATACCTGTGGATATATTATTCTCGGGACTGTTTGTTAGAATATAACAAGATGAATTGTGTATATAACAAAGCAAGGGAAGATTGATGTGAAACTTAACCTCTTAATGTTTATGTCTTAAATTAGGTGATTTGTTGCCATAATGTACTTGAAAGTACAAAAAATAAACATATAAGTATCACTATAGATTGAAGAGTATTATTAACTCCAAAAGTATATAAGCAAATGATTGTGCTGAATTTTATCAATATATATATATATTTATTTTTGTTGTATGTTTTCCATTACTGTCTATCCCCTTATCCTCTCTCCCCCACAACTGTCACACTGTTGTCCATGAGTCTTTTTTCCTTTTTGCTCAAATCCTTCATCCCTTAACCTCCCCCACCACCCCTGAGAGCTGTCAGTTTACTCTATTTATGAGTCTGTCTCTATTTTGCACGTTAGTTCAGTTTGTTCATTAGATTCCACATGTGACTGAAATTATGTGGTATTTCTCTTTCTCTGACTGGCTTATTTCACTTAGAGTGATGTTCTCCAGGTCTGTCCATGCTGTAGCAAAGGGCAAAATTTTCTTCTTTTTTACAAACAAGTAGTATTCCATTGTGTAAATGTCCGATAGTTGTTTGATCCACTCATTTACTGATAGACACTTGGGCAGCTTCCATATCTTGGCAATTGTAAATAATGCTACAATGAACATAGAGGTGCTTATGTTCTTTTGAATTAGTGTTTTGGATTTCTTTGTATTAATTCCCAGAAGTGGGATCACTGGATCAAACAGCAGATCCATTTTTAATTTTTTGAGGTATCTGCATAGTGCTTTCCACAGTGGCTTCATCCATCTGCATTCCCACCAACAGTGCAAAAGGATTACCCTTTCTCCACATCCTTACCAGCACTTGCTTGTTGAATTATTGATGATAACCATTTTGAAAGGTGTGGGATGGTATCTCACTGTGGTTTTAATTTGCATTTCTCTGAAGAATAAATTCAAAATGAATTAAAGACTTTAATGTTGGACCTGAAACCATGAAAATCCTAGAAGAAAACATAGGCATTAAAATCTTGGACATTGTTCATAGCAATATTTTATCTGATATATCTGCTCAGGCAAGAGAAACAATAGAAAAAAATAAACAAATGAGATAACATCAAACTAAAAAGTTTTTGCGCAGCAAAGGAAACCATCATCCAAATAAAAAGATAACCCACAGAATGGGAGAACATATTTGCCAATACATGTGATAAGGGGATATTATCCAAGGTTTATAAAGAACTTATAAAACTCAACACCAAAAAAAAACCAATTTAATTAAAAAGTAGGCAAATGACCTGAATAGACACTTCTTCAGAGGACATACATATTGCCAACAGACATATGAAAAGATTCCCCTTTGACTTTACTGTAATTTTATTTTTGTAACAAAAATGTAAAGGCAAATAAGAAATTCCATGCTACAATATCTAGAAGTCATTGTTTTTACTATTTTAAATTAGTTTTTTCTTTTTCTTATAATTTTCTTATTTTAGAATTATAAAAAATTATAATTTTATCTTGTTATAATTCTAAAATCAATTGGATTTCATAATAACTTACTTACAAATAAAGGCTGCTGTCTTAGAAGCAGGAGTTACTGCATCTGAAAAATTTAGTGATTCTCTAAACCCTGATCTCATCACTGTAGTTCCTGAGACCTCATTTCTGAACTTCAGGTTGGATTAAGAAGCTAAGTTGGGAGAATGTTAAAATGATAGCTACACAATCATTTTACAGCTTGTCAGGATTAATTCATCATTTTTGGTGTTCTTGTCCCTTTTATGTGTATATAAGCATAGCAGTGATCACATATTCTGTTCTCCTTTGTACCTTTGAATCCTTTTCCTATAATACCAAATACAGTGCTAGAATTTCAGAGCTAGTCAGTACATGTTTGACTTTTGGGTAAGTAGTGGTAAAATATTGAATTATTATATTTTATGTTTAGAATTATTCATATTATAGGAGAGGGGACATTAGAGAGGGAAATAGGAATTACATGAAAAAGTGCACATTGTCAGAGTCAGAAGGAAAATAACATATAATTAACCTGTAGGCCTTTTCAAAGAATGATGACATCTGCATGTCCCAAATAAATAAAATCATGTGTCTGTTCCTTTTATTAAGATATCTGTGCTGCCCTGGCTGGTGTAGCTCAGTGGATTGAGCGCGGGCTGCGAACCAGGCATCGCAGGTTCGATTCCCAGTCAGGGCACATGCCTAGGTTGCAGGCCATGTCCCCCAGCAACCGCACACTGATGTTTCTCTCTCTCTCTCTCCCCCTCTCCCTTCCCTCTCTAAAAATAAATAAATAAAATCTTAAAAAAAAAAAAAAAAAAAGATATCTGTGCTTTAGGTTCAATTTTTTATTAAATAGCTCTCTTTAAAGCACAGAGTGAACTGTATTGATATTGCTGCTCTTTAAAAATAAATAAGAAAATATGTCTTTGTTGCAGTTACATATGGCATGTGCCAGTGGCTACAAGGAGGTGGTATCTCTGCTCCTGGAACACGGCGGGGACCTCAATGTAGTGGATAATCAGTACTGGACCCCACTTCACTTGGCAGCAAAATATGGCCAGGTAAATAATTTCCTGAATTATTTTTTAGTTGTTTTATAATTAGTGTGTCGTTTTATATTATTTTTATTTTGTTTCATGTACTAATCACTTTTATTCAACTTTTAATGTCATCATCTTACTAAATATGGTTTTATGATTGAAAGAAAACTTTCTTTTAGAAGAATAAATATTAACATACATTCCTTGGGATTCTGCATATTGTGTATTATGCTCAACATCATTGGGGAAATAATCAAAACTTATAAATATTCTTTATAAAATGGACTTAATGCAAATTTTTGAATGTTATATAGTCCTTACAAGCTTGCTATTTGAGTGTAATAATTCTGTTTGTTTTCTACAGTTAGTAGATATAAAGTAAAATTATATTTTATTTTTCTCTATAAATTATATTTCACTTTGAAGAATGAAGGATGGGTAATGGAATTCTTTCTCTGAATTGATTTTCAGAAATTGCTAATACATCTTGAGTTACTATTGTACAAATGAATTTTCACTAGGTACCATTATATCATGAAGAAGGAACAAATTCTAATTTTTAAATGATTTACATAGGTGAATGTGATAGCAGTATTGATGATAATTTATTAATTTTAAAATCAATTCATAAAAATATGTGTATTTTATTAGAGAAAGTCTTAGTAGTAATAGTATGGAAAATAACTCAGTTTTACAAATATATGGAGATTTAAGCTAAACTTGTTGATTTCCAAACATTAGTTTGGGTTGCAAGTAGACTCATTGAATTTTGTAAGTTAGAACTAACTGGTATGCAAAATATCATAAAATTTAACTAGTGTAATTGTTGAAAAATTGAAAGCATTTGTCTTTCAAGCATTTTAGGAAAAGTTCTTTGCTTGGGAAAGTCTTCAACTGAATAGAAAGATGGTTTACTTTGACAACACTTTTTGTAGAAAAAGATTTAGTCATTTAGTAAATATTTTTAAAAGACTATTAATAAACCTCAAACTGTGCTTTTAGCAAGTGAGTGTGTGTCTAAGTGAGTGGATAGGTTAAGGGGTTGAGGCTGCAGGTAGCTGAAGTTGTCAGCCTCAGAGGACCAGGGTCCCTAAGCCCCATAGATTACGGGAGTGTTGGGGGATTAATACCTCAGTATTCCTCAGTACTCCGTTTCTAGCACAACAGCCACTTGGAATATATGGGAGAGAGGTTTCATAATTAGTTAAAAACAGAGAAGCAAACATATAAGACAGTACTGTTTTTAGAACACAAACTATTGGCCTATGCTGAAGAAATGGTAATCAGTATGTTACCCAAATGTTCCCTCTGTAGTCAGGACTGCTTCCGGAAGGAGCTAAATTTGGAAGTGAGGGATAGTTTGGTAAAATGTGGCAGAATACTATCCCAGCTTCAGTGAATCAAGGCTTTCATTTTACCCAGTGTTTCACTTTTGATTGAAATTTTAGACTTTGAGTCAATACCATTAAAAAAAACATTGGTATCCTTTAACCACTTTTCTGTGGCAATAAACTCTGGGGGACTAGTACTAGATTTTAAAGTTTTTTTTTTAAAAACATATTCTAGACTATACATGTCACTATTTCTCTTATTAGAGAATTAACAGTTTTTATCAGAACTCAGTGTATGCTTTTTGTTTTATTTGGTTGCAGGTGCAATGAAATATTTGGTATAAATTGGCATAGTTTTCTATTTAAGTTTTATGATGTACATTTGTCCCTTTCTTATAATGTCTATGTTTTGAAAGAGACTTTTATTATTTTTTTGTTGTTTCAAGAGAATTTCTAATTGCTTGTTGAGGCATTCTCATGATGCTGCTTTAAAATCATTATCAGATAATTCCAGCAGGATTCATCTTGCTATTGATGTTGGTTAATCATTTTTTCTTACTCAAGATGTAGTCTTCTGATCTTGATATGATGAGTGATTTTTATCTGAGGATTTTGGTTATTATGTGAAGAGAATCTTGGTTTTATATAAGTCTTCTCTTTTAGCCAGCTGTCAGCTTGTTAGGCTTAGCATTGGGTTCTGGTCTACTTGAGCAGGCTATTGATTCTAATGAGTTTCATTTCCAGACCCTTTGAGGTGCTCTTTAGGAATGCTTGACTTATCTTCTGCTCTGAAGGCTCCCACTGGTTCCTGCTGGTGCCCCCTGCAGGTGAAATGAGTTTCCCCATGGCAGGCTACCCCTTGTCTCTTGTTGGGTAGGGGAATCTCCATGGGGTCAAAAAGACTTTCAGGGCTTCAGGCCAGTTGGGGCATGCCCCTTCTTCCAAGTGACCCCTCCCAGCCTCTCATCTCTTGTGGTGGAGGGGAATATTAAGCTCAGTGGAAGGAAATTGCCTATTTTGGCACTTAATGTTAGTGGAATCCTGGTGTTGGACTCACCTGATATTGCTAGAGGGACATGGTGTGTATGGAAGAGGGATGCATCTATCTGGGGCCCTTTTCCTTGCTAGGTTGGGAGTGGGGAACACTTGATCTGGAGATGCCTTCTTCTACTGGGTGTGAGGACATAGGTTTCCCTGCCTCTCTGTGATTCCTCTCTTCTCGGGGTCCTTAGCCAGTTCTACTTTCCAGAGTTCATTCTTGGTTATGTGTTATTTCCTGGGTTTATTGGTGTAATTGGCAGATAGGACCAAAAGGAAATCAGTCTAAATAAATGGGTGTGTTTTAAAATAACTGTTTTACTTTTGAAAACTATTTATTTATGAAATCCTTGTAAAATTTGATCAAGTGTGATGAAAAGAAATTAACTATGGTTATTTTCAACCTGAAACCCACCTGTGGAGGCAGAGTAGAAATTAATATGTATTTACAAAAAAATTTATTATTGCTATTTTTCATTCTGCATGTTGGGCATGCCTAAATGTGACCATTTTTTTCTGACTTACATTTACAAGGATCATCTAGATATTTCCATTCCATATCCTAGATCCTATATTATTAAGGAAGAAAGAAGTAATGGTAATCACAAATTTTATCCCTCAGGTAATCAGATGAAGCTAAGGATGATTTTCCCAGAAATTCAGAGACATACTCAAATATACCTACAATTTCAGAGGCCTAGATTCCTCCATGAAAATAAGGCATTGTCCTTTTAGGAGGGTTAATAAGAAACCCTACTCTGCAAAAGTAGAAACTTTTATCTAAAAAATATATTCTTAACGTAGTAAGCGTAAAAAGACAAAATCACAGTCAGACAAAATGTGTGTATTGGAGAGATATTTTATATAATCATGACAAAAGATTAAGGAATATATTACACTAATAAAACAAGTTAACTATATAGTAAAAATATTTTCAACTGGCTTTAGTGATAAAAGTAGATTTTTAAATGTTATTTTACACCATTACTTTTAACAATAAAAATTATTTAATGGTTAACATATATGAGGCCAAATGTGACATTGGCCATGCCACAGAGTGATATAAGAAACATAGGCTCAGTTCAATTGCTACTTCCTTATTAAAGCTTCCTGAAACTTCCTGTTACACAAAAGTCATAAGATAGCAGAATCAGTGATTAGTAAGATAGAGAGAATATGTGGGTATCGGTACTCTCACCCTATCTACCTGTCACATTCGAAAAACTTCCCGAACTTCAGGGTTTTCTTTCTCAACTACACTTCACATTCAATATTATTTTGTATTCGTTTCAGGTGTATAGCATAGTGGTTAGATAATAATATACGTTATAAAGTGTTCCCCCTGACATTTCCAACAGCCAGCTGGCACTGTACATAATTATTCCAATATTATTTCCCATATGCCCTGTGCTGTGCTTTACATTGGCACGACTATTTCATAACTACCAGTCTCTTCACCGAGTCATTCAACCCCCGTCCCTTCTGGCAGCCGTCAGTCTGTTCTGTGTGTCTATAAGTCTGTTTCTGTTTTGTTTGTTCATTTATACTGTTCTTTAGATTTTGTTATATGCAAAATCATATGGTATTTGTCTTTCTCTGACTAATTTCATCAAGTGTACCCTCTAGGTACATCTATGCTATTGCAAATGGTAAGATTTTGCCAAACTTTGGGTTTTCCAAATTTGCATTTTCAACCTAGAGAAACATACCCATGAAACATAGTCATGAACTTAACAAGGGAAATATGATTCAAAAGGTGCTTTGGCTTTGCAAGATGCAGAGTAATTAAGATTCATGTTTTTAGTGCTACATCTCTAGTGTGCCAGCTACATTTCCAACACTCATCATTTATTAATGTTAAGTGAATTAAGAAACTTTCCAGTTGCTTTATTTTTTTCAAACCCACATGCAAAATATTTGACCCTAAATTTTAGAAACCATTATTTCTGTCTTTCTCTTTAAATTCACATTTACTTTTATTTCCCAGACATTGTCACCACACAAATACACCTATATTTTATTCTACCCAATGAAATGATTAAGCCAGCTTTGTCTTGAGAACTTCCTTGGCCTCCTCACTGGCTCTAAGTACCAGCTACCGCTCACTGGCTGTGTGAACCTAATAAACTTTGATACTTCTTCCATAAAGCCTAGCCCCAGGGTCTTCAAATAATGAGAACCATCAACACATCTGTTCAGAGGGGAATTTTTACATGGCACAGAAGATTGTTGAGAATAATGAAGACAAATGCATCACTGAAGCATCAAAGAGTATGTGTCCTAGCCAATTGATCCGGTTCCTAGATCAATTGATGGACAGATGTCCAACATAATGTTTTCCAGAAATGGCCATTTATAGCATTCAAATGAGACAGATTTTAAAAATAATTCCACCTTTATCCTCTGCTTCTCTAGAAAATGACTAACCATTAATTCAGTATTTTCTAAATCCTTATTTATTTTAGTACGAAGGATAGGATATGAGGGCTATGCATGTCTTTTCCATTTTGCTCCATTAAACCTACTGAAATTGGATCTCCACCAGAATTTAAGCTTTAAAACAGCAGAGACATCATTTGTGTGGCCCACTGTGCTTCCCTGTGTCCAGCAGAGAGACCGAAGGAATTGAATGGGCGAATAAATCAACCAGGAACTAGAAGCAAAGTTCTAATACTGAGAGGTTGAGTAAAGACTTTCTGTTAAAATATATGACACTGGAACTAAAATATTTTTCCTCAATTCAAGCTACAAAAATAACTAAGAGATTTATGTTAATAGAACACTTTCAGTAAATTGTGTCTTTATTATTTTCTCAAGAATATACCATATGATATCTAGAATTTCTTTACCCATAAAATACCGCTTGACACTCATTTTGGAAATGATAGTTTAGGAGGAACAGGTTTTGTTGGGGTATCAATATATATAAGCAAGGGAGATTTACAACTCTCTAAAGACATTTACTATAAATAAATGCATCTTAGTTCAGAAAAAACTTGATAAATGCTAACATTTTAGAAAGACTAATGGCATTTTTAGAGACATTCACAGCAATTTCACTTTCTTATAAATATTTTACAAATATAAATACCTTTATGGAGCAGGTAGTTTAAAATTTATAACATTATTTACAGTATTTATTACTGACATTTATACTGGGATGACATATATATTTTAAAACTTCCTTTTATAAATACATTTACTTTGCCATTGAGAAAAAAAGAAATGTCTGTTCTTCTCTAAAACTGAGCTCAGTAAGTTATGTGAGCAATAGTTCTTTGAGTTGTGCATAAGATAAAATTTGATTCTAGCCTTGTACTTATTTTAGTGTTTATAATAGCACTGGTAATACTACAACCAAAAAGAATAGAATAGTTGTACAGATGCTGAAATGTTAATATCCTTCTCTTCAAAAGTATTTTGTATCAAATAACTTGTATATCTTGATGTTCAAATGAGTCATTTGTATTCTCAAATACATTTTGTACATAAGAAATAAAATGTATTAAAGTTTTTTTTTCAGATATTTCTTCTTTGCTTTGGAAACCAATAAAAACATCCGGTTTTCCTCCTCTCTCTGAGCATACCAAAGTGAAAAATCAGTACTCTATTCTAGGTTCTCTCTCTCCTTAATATTTACATGTCTCTAGGAGTGTCCTCTCCTACAGCTGCAAATGCTCTGCACGCTCAAGATTCTCAAAGCCTTTCCTCCTCTCGTTTCTCTCCCAAGTCCCAGACCCAAGAGGACCACTGCCAAGGGGTAATCCCTATCAACCTGCCTTCAAACTCAGCTTGTGTACAAAGAGAATTGCCTTCTTTTTCCCATGTCCAGTCCGTTACCCCTTTTTGTTTTATCATTTCCTAGGCTTTATTCTTTTCCTACCTCTCATCTCCTCATCCATATCTAATCAGCCACTGAACCCAAAAACTCTTACTTAGTAAATGGGCTTGAGCTGTTTGAGCTGTAATCATGACCAATTCACCTGCACGCCTTCACTGCCTCTGCCTTCATACAGTCCTTTAGCATGTCTGCATAAGAATTAACCTGACAAATGTTTAACAAAGCTCCCTGCCCCTCCCCCACTCCATTTTAAATGCAGAAATAATCAAACTATTTCAACATGACATTCTTTCCATTGCTGTTGATACGAGGTGCCCACTCCACAACATACATAGCTTATGAGCCATGTGCCTGGGTTTCTGCTTAAGTCTCCACTCTAGTTCTCCTGCTTCCTCCCACCAGGGCAGAGGATGTAGTCATGGTCTGACTTCTTCCGATATCTGGAAAATACCATCATGTACATGTTCTTTGCACTTCTTGAAAGTGTTAGGTGGTCAAATCTTACTTAACCTTGCCGGACTATACTAGGATGTTACTTTACTAGCTGTCCTTTCTAATTTCCTAAATTCCAGTGCAAGGGCTATCCTCGTGCACCCCATAAAGCACCTTGTACATTTGACATCACGTCACTTATCACAATGTGTTGGAATTGTCTTATTTGTTCATATTACCCCCCTTGTTTGTGAGAACCAGGTGGAGACACAGCATGTATTTCTTTATCAGCACAGGGCTGGACAGAGCACTCAGTTCCCATTTATTAATGAAAGAATTAATGAATGTCCTAGTTTAGCAGATGCTTGTCTTTCTCAGTGGTGTATCATAGAGCAAATGTATGAAGAGCAGGCAAGTGAACATGCAACGTAAGACTGATTGGCCAATGGGAGAAGTCCTCTCACAGATCTCCAGCAGATACTTGGGCATGTGCCAGGTATTGATTGGGTAGGTCTGGAAATAGAGATTTGTGATAGATTACTAAAGAAATCTTGCAGATGGAGAGGGAGTTTAACCTTGACCTTTGATATTATGGGCAATATCAAAACTACATTATAAAAAGTTTATCAGAGGAGTCTGAAGAGGAATGGATATGGGAGAATGAAGCTGCTGCATGAAAGTAGAGGAGGAATGTTTCTAAAAAGAAACAGGACACTGTGCAGAGTACATGTAGAAAGCGTGTGTTTTGAGGGATAAAGGCAAAATTATTTGCTAAATAAGAAATCACAGTTGGATTAAAAATAGTTAACATTAAGGATTTACTTGACAGTTTTATATTTTAGATTAGGAATTCCTCAGATGGTTCTGAGTTAGAGGCATTTACTCATTATAATATTGAGTATGTACCAAAGAGTATGGGATATACAAATTCTGAATTCCCTGGAGACCTTTAACATCATAACCTCTCTCTATTAAATTAAATGAAACAATCTCTTTTAGCTTCTGAAATAGGAATTTGACCATCTCTAAACTCATTCTGTTTTTTAAACTTTTTAAAGAGGTAATTTAAGAAAATATCAAGTATTAATTTTGCAAAATTTTATTCAAGCTGAAATGGAACTATCTGATGTGGACCTTGGCCAGCAGGATCCATGTGTTGTGGCTGCTATGAACAAATACACATGGACAACAGAAGTCCTGTGGAGAAAAAGGGTTGTCATGACCTCTAAGTGAGCCCGGCCCCTGCCTGGACAGGCTTTTATTGCTTTTCTGGGTACATTACATTGAAGATGGTCCTCATTTACTATGCACAGTTTCACTGTAGGTGATTACCTTTTACAGATAATAAAGGGGGGAATGTTGCTAATTACTTCAAAGAGAAGGATGTTACAGATCAGGGGGAAAAGTGGTTGAACTGGTTACACTCCATATTTGGGAGGTTTAGCACAGATTTTAGGAAGTTACAGTAAGCTTTTGCTTCCTCAATTCAAGGTGAGGGAGTTTTAGCAAAAGCAAGTCTCATAGCAGCCTAGGTACAATGCAGGCCTGATTCCCCACAGGAAAACCTATCCATGGGTGTGGGTTCTGTGTGCCAACTTGCTCCCTCCTGGCCTTTCTGAGTGGGGGCTGAGCTACCATCCCATGCCACGTGGAACAGCTCCCTATAACTATCCATGGAATTGAGTCTATATTCAATAATTTGTGTGAATTTAAATTTTAGCTTAAACACATTTTCTCCCAGCCATGTAGTGTTTTCTTGAACACACACACACACACAGAATGTCAGTCACCTTGCCCTTTGATAGTTTGGGTGATTACAGTAGTTTGTTTTACACAGTTTCAGTTTCCCATGGTCAATCACAGAAGAACATATCAAGGTCTCTCCAGAAGGTATCCAGCCATGTGATATGCAAAATAGAGACACTTACTGAAGAACATACAAGATACAAGAAACATTGTACATAGGACAATGATGCTTCAGTCCCCTTCCAAGTAGGCACCTTGGGACCTCACACAGTTCTCCCAATTGCCATTAGCTGCCCTTTTGTGTTTTCCTGAATCTCACTGACAGTATAAAATCTCATCTCTTTCAAAGTTGATTTTAGTTTTGGAAAAAGCCAGAAGTCACAGGGCATCAAAAATGTGCTATAGGGGGGGCTGAGTCACCTAGGCAATTTAATGTTTTGCCTAAAAACTCTGCATGAGACTTGATGCCTGAGTGGGCACATTGTTGTGCCGAAGCTGCTGATCACCAGTTGTCCATAGCTTCAACCTTCTGAATAGTTTCCACAGAGTAATGTTCAAACTTAATGGAAAATTAGATGGAGATGCATTGCTTTACTCACTCAGGCATTTTGAATGTGATGGCCACACAGTACACATGCTCATTCAATGGCGTCTACCATCCCCAGTGACTAGCACAGTGAAATCATCATTATTTACTCAAGCGCATTCTAGTCCACTCTCCTTGGCTACACCAATTTCACACAAACTGTTCTTGTTATATTAACAATGGCTGGACTTTTTCCAGACAGACCTTGTACACCAGGATTTATTTCTATAAATGTCACAAACACATGAAATTAAGCAATTTGTTGTTTAGGGATACTTCCGTATGTAAGGTCTAAGCATATAAAGAAACCATAGTAATGGTTAATCCAAAATTCATGATGGTGGTCAACTCTGGGAAATAAAAAGAGGGATAATTTTTAGGAAGAACTCACAAAGTTTCCATGAATGACATTTAACATTTGGGTGCACTGGAATTTATTTCACTGTTGCTCTTTTAATGGTACATATACATTATATGCACACTTTGTATGTATGATGTATTTTATAATAATGATTTTAAAATGTACTTAATATCTCATCAAGTTGCTTAATTCTTGTAACTTGAGATTTTTTCTAATTCTCCAATGTGACTTTATTGTCCACGATGCTGTAATGGGTGGACAGTATCAATGAGTGAGACTTGAATGAATTGCTGAATTAAAAAAACAAAACACACTGTGACGTATGCTTCTTCCCAGAAGAGATGTCCTGCAGGAAGCCAGAGAAGTGCTAAATGTGCTTTTTCAAATCCTCAGTGGTTTATCCCTCATTTGATAAGCAGTGTGTGGTTTGAGTACAGTAATTGCTGAAATTGTTTATATGTCTGTCACTTTAAAAAGGAACAGGAAACGGAGAGTGTAAGAAACATTAGCATAGTAGCTTATGCTAATGCATTCTCATTTCTCCAACTTTAAGTGCCCATTGAGGTCATGACTGTGTGTTATTTACTGATGAATTTTCAGTATCCAGCATGGTATTCCCTATTTCAATTATCTTTAATGTTTCAGACAAACCTGGTGAAAATTCTTCTGATGCATCAAGCAAATCCAAACCTTCTGAACTGCAATGAAGAGAAGGCCTCGGGTAGGTTGTGAGTGTCCTGGGACCACTGAGCAATCACTATTTCCTTCCTGTCCTATGTAAGTTGTTCATCTGTCATGAGCATAGCTAGGAAACGGGAGTCAGTCTCTCCTGAGAAGCTCTGTGAAAACCCCTGCTTCAAGCATGACTCACAAACACAGATGCACTGCTCCAGGACAAGAGGATATTAGCAGTTAAGTTTATAGGCTACTGCGTGCTTCATTGCAGTTTGCCATTCAGGCTTTAAACTACCAGTGATTCCTACCGTGTCATTAGTTTAAAATATTTTCATGCTTTTATTTTAACAAGTTTCTCATCATACTTAATATATGCTTGTTCATTAGGGTATTTTTAAACAGTAATAGTATTTTTCTGAACAGATATTTATACTGCAAGAAATAGAGACTAATGTTCTAAAGGTGATTTAAAAGTTTAAAAATGTTAATTTAATTTTACTTATTTTTAATAAATATATTTTGAACATTTCTAGAGTTCTTTTTACCAGTATTCTTATATATTTAGATATGTATTTTAAAAATGGATGCCACATTCTTTTTTTTTTTGCTTTTAGAAAATTTGACAATAAAGTTATTACAAATTATTTTGGTATATTAAAAAATTCTAAGAAGAAAGTCTAGAATAAGTAAGAAAATAATATAAAATTTTGAAGGTAGTAATTGATCTGAATATTATATATCTCCTTGTTCTTCTTGTTGCTCTAACTACTAACCTGAGATTTCTTATTTAATGTACTATGGGAGGGATTGTAAATACCTAATAAACCTCTAGTTTAAGACAGGATGAGGGGTTTGCTGTGTTGCTTATTGTATTGGAATTCAGTATCGTTGTTGGGAGTTTTTTAATCTCTGCTACAATAAACTGATGATTTATCAAACAGAACTATGATAGCTTGATATTCAAACTTTAGAGCAGACTAATATTAATGATAGTGTAGTAATTTTAACATGAACAACAAAAGCATGTTTAATGGTAAATATTAAAGGAGCAAATACAAATCAATAATTTTCTTTTATTTTTTGGATGAATTTTTTTTATTGTGAACTGTAATTCACACTCTCTGTTAACTCTACTCTAGTTCCAACAGATCATATTTTCAAGTTCATATCCCTGGCTTCTTGCCCAGAGAAGGGAAAATATGATTGACCCTGGACTATACAGACTCCCATCTGTCACTCTTTCACCTTTTAGGTCTAGTGTCAACTGTGCCAAAATGGACATCCAAGGTAATTGACAGTCCTAGAGCCCCAGGGAATGACTAAACCTTGGTCACCTCAGGCCTAGTGTATGATGACTCTGACAGTTTTGCCAGAGTTGGCCATGCCATGTCTACCATCAATATTGGTCATGAGAGACACAGTGATGTGACTATCGTAGACCTTGAGTAAACATTTGTTGATTGAGTGAAAATACTTCTCTCATACACAGGAATAATAAGCCATAATACAGTGAGAGGTTTCAAGTAAATGCAGGATATCCTGACACGCTATCCAAGAGCAAGAAGAATGAAGCAGATAAAACAATTGTGCAGAGAACAATGGACTTGACACCCATATTTTGACTGAGCAAATGAAAATTATCACAGTACTATATTATATTATTGCTATTTTGTGTTTCTTAAATTTGAAATGGACACATAAAAGTTATCTGAGGAATTAAAGTCATTTGGGGTACAGCCGTTAGGTGGGGCAGAACTAATCTCCCCAGGCAAGGAAGCTGAGCTGTCTCCTACTCATTATGTGGTTATGATTTAACCTAAAGCAAATGATAAAATCTTGGCATGAAAACCTTCTTGAGGTTGCTGAATTACCATATCCAGGCAATAAAGCCACATAAGTCAAATTTATAGACAAAGGTAGTCATGCAGCTTAGTTATGAGGGTTAAAAAGGAGCAGTTGCCTCCATTAGGTTCATAATTGTTATTAATGTGAAGTTTTCTTCAGGATTTATTGATTTCCAGTACATTTGTTAATAAGTGTAAATTTGATTAGTGTCCATCTATAGTGCTGTTCAGATATGTTCAGATGTCACTGTTATTATGTAATTTATAAGTAATTACTAGGTAATAACTCATATTTCAGATTGAGAGGTTAGACCCACTGTTTTAATATCTGTTTGTACAGCTACTTATTTAGTAAGTTGCTTTAGAATGCTTACTACATGTTTTATAATAGCACAGTTTTCTGAATGTATAACTATTTTTATCATTTTGTTTCGTATTCACCAAGATGAAGGAAGAATTTCACTGAAAATACAATGACATCAAGCTTAGCTTCTCAAGGATTTACATTTTACTCATCACCACTTAGTGAAAATTATTTTTATATATTTTTCATTTCATTTGTAATTAAATGTCACTAATGTGAAAAAATATAATCTTTTTAAATGGCAGTACAATAATTTTATTTCTACCAAAACTTCTAATGTTTTTATTTTGCCACGTGCTGATAAATTTTAGTATTTTCAGATTTATTGAAAGTGAACAGTTTGCTTTGATTTCATCAGCCCCTTTTTCTGATTTAATGTTTTGTGTAGATATAGCTGCATCTGAATTTATTGAGGAAATGCTGCTAAAAGCTGAAATGGCCTGGGAAGAAAAAACGAAAGAGCCGTTCCCTGTGCCCGCCTTAGCACAAGAGGAGCCCTATGAAGAGGTCATTCATGATCTCCCAGCCCTTTCCAGTAAGCTGTAAGTGCCGTCTTTCTAGAATGATTAAGCCATGGACCTGGTTCTCAGCTGAGTTAGTTATCCTCATTTGTCTGCTTCTCTAATCACCAGTCATTTTACAGTTGATATTAAATCTATCTCTCAACTAAAAGTTAGAAAGTTGAAACTACATGTCAATATATTTATCAAAAAATATTTGTTGACAATAATGAGTTTAGCATACTTTTATGAAAACCCTCAGTTTTTTTAAAACACTACTACTTTAGTAATTAAATATACTTATCAACACAGGATCAAATATAATATTTTAAACTCACTCCAAATTGTTAGCAAAACCTGTATGTAAGGTTTCCAATAGCTATCATGATGGCTAAATTTCCTAAAGTAAGAAATTCAACTATTTATTTTTCTCTAAAGTTAAAACTAATGATTTCTTGTTGTTTAAAATATTTCCTGAATACTAACACAAGCTACAAGGAGGATACACATTAAAAACATTAAGTAAACAAAGCAAGAAATAGAAGTCCACATATGATATGTTACCATTTACATGAAATGTCTAGAATTGTCAAATCCATGGATACAGAATGCAGTTAGTGTTTTTCAGGGGCAGGGAGAGGGTGTAACGAGGAGTATCTGTTAATGGATATGGGTCTTCGGATATAATGAAAATATTCTAAAAGTGAACAAACGTGAATATGTTAAAAAACACAGAATTGTATACTTTAAAAGTGTACGTGAATTATATCTCAATAAAAGAAATAAACACATAAAGAAAAGAAGATAAAATATATTTCAGGTTGAAAACAAAATCTGCTGTGTATGACCAGTGAGACCTTGAGGAGATTACCTCCTTCTATGAACATGTTTCTTTTTCTGACAGTGGACATTATGTCTAATGTTGGAATATTTTAGGGTGGATTGGATAAATAGCACTATGTGGTTTGTGGACAATCTGAGAAATAATTGAAGAAAAAGGTGGAGTCCATATTGCTGCTGATCAGTGATAGGAGATACTTTGAAGGATGTAACTGAATGTAGCAGCCGAAAGGGTTTATAAGCATGTTTCATTATCAGGTAGCTTTATCAACTAGGCACCTACAAACCAGATCAGGTCTCCCAAGGGAGGGGGCTCCAGGCAAGGTTACAGGACATAGGAAGAGGAAAAACTGCTCTCTGCAGGAAGGCTTGCTCCAAGGAGAAGGAGGGCCCGGCTGAGGAGACACTCTTTCCAGATTCATCCATCAAACAATTTGTTCCACTTTCAAAATGTGGAGGGAAAGCCAGAGTTAGTGTGATTAGATTTCCTGGGAAGACGAAAAGGTGCTGCCAAAGAGCATGCCCCAAGGCTGCTGTGATGAATAAGGAAGCTGGAAGATCTGATTTCAGAGCCTGTCTCATGACCAGTGTTCAAAAACGCTTTTAATTTAAAATTAATCTAGGCAATTCAGAGGCTAAAGCCATATATAAATTCACTCACTTCTACTTAACAGAATAATAATAATGAATAAAGATATATTCATTATTGGATTTTTTTAAAACTCTATTGTAAAGGAGCTTGATTTTTATGTGAGACACTATGCTAAGAACCTTCCTGAGTTATCTATCGTCAACTTTCAAAGCCCTGTTAAGTTTCTCTTATTTTCCTAAAATCACAGAGCTGCAAAATAATGGATTAAGATTTGAAGCCCAGCAGTTGGATCCCACATCATTCTTACCCATACCACATTCGCCGTCTGCTAGTTTCACAAGTTAAAAAAAAAAAATGGTATCACATTTACGTAGGAGCAAAAGGGAAGAAGTCATAGACAGAAAAGTGTCAGGAAATAGTTAATTGATGAGACAAATTTCAAGTTACCTAAAATAAATGGTTAGAATATTTTGACCTTGCTCTTTACATTATTATGTTACTGATATTGTAACCGGAAAAGACACTGACATTCGGGCTGCCTGTCACTACCAAATCCAATAAGCAATGACAGCGATTGAGTCTTTTATGGGCACTTTATTCAGATAGCCAGTGATCCGAGATGGTGGGTTCATACCCTAACAAATCATCTTCCCTTCTCTTTCCTGGCCAGATCTTTTATAAGACAGTTGGGGAGGACAAACAAGGTGCTGTGAGGGCTTTGAGATTCAGAAGCTGCAACTTTCCTGTCCTGGGCAGTTAGCTGTTTCCAAGGGGGAGGGGTGGTCATCTGCTCTTCCGGGAACAAAGGTTCGGATGTCCCCAAGGCGGTCGGTAATCCTCTATCTGTGCCCCAGGGGGTCAGCTGCTTTTCCCAGGAGCCAGGATGGTCCTTATCCATAGTTTCTGAAACAAAAGCTGAACAAACACAGTACTTGCTAGACTTACAGCTTTTTACCTTAAGCTAAAATTTTCCAAGTCTTGAGTTCCCAGTCAATATCACTGGAACGAGAGGAATCATACAAATATTTGCTATAGAAGAAATTTGGTTTCAAGGTATCGATATTAAAATCAATACCCAATATGTTTCACTTTACTTTTAGGATTCTGTTATGAGCTTCCAAGTAAAGAGAAATTAAGATGTAAACAGAATTAAAGTTTGAGTTAAAACCAAATTCTTTCATAATAACTTATTTCAGATAAATATTAGCTTTTCCATGTGTCTATAGTTTATTTATAATTTGGCTTTTTTAAAAACAGAAGAACACAAACAAGTTTTCTCAAAAAAGTGCTTGTTATCATTTTTTATATGATTCATTGAACATCATATTTTAAACAGAATAATCAAGGCTTATTTGTTCTTTAAGTATTATTTTTTAATTGTATTTTTATTTTATTCACAGCAAAGCTTTGAAACTTTTAAATAAGTTGTATATTGAATTTTAACCTTTTATTCACTGTAGTCTCTTGTTATTTTTCTTCAGAGATGGAATTTAAAATTAAATCAAAGAAATAAATAATGATAATCATAAGTTTTGTTAACTCCGAAAAAATTGGCTAGTTTAAAAATAACTAAAATTCGTAAATTTTCTTTTATAATTCATTATTTTGAAATATTTTATCTTGTTTTTGTTGTCTTTATTTTTTTATATACAACTTCTAAATTTTCATCACATATATAAACTTGCTTTCATTTCTTCTATCCGTAGAATTGGATGTCTTGGTTGGGATCAAATTTACCACATTTTTTCCCATTGTCTTTAAAATGTTATAAATAAGTAAGAACCAGGAGCAAATAGACATGATGAAATAACAACTAGGTATTACTGTGTTTTAATGCAGAAAACTTTACTTTCTATAATCTATTCTTTTAGGTCTCTTTTTACCATGAGAAAGAAAAATAGGGACACTTGAAGCTTCCTACATAAACAAACTAACAAACATTGTAGACAGCAAAACATTCTCTGAAACTGATAAGTGTGTGTATTGCTGAGAAAAAAATAACGCTTGTTGATTTTAGTGTATTTTGATCTCACCATAGTGATAGATTTGAAGAACAAATTTACTGAAATGTGTTGAGACATTTTCAACATGCCATTCTTTTGGTAGAGAACATATAGGGTGGGGCAAAATAAGTTTACAGTTGTAAGCACATAAAACACATAGTTTCTTCTTGTGCTATTATATATTAATTATTGTATTGTTTTTACACAAAAAACTGTACAATAATTAATTTGTAGTTTTGCCTCACCCTGTACTGAAGTGTATCAGATAATTTACATATTAACAGGAAGTATAAATAGATTTCTTTAAAAAACCTCTGATATATCATTTATAAAGTTTTGTCACAAAGCAGTTGTTTGGGAGTCTGTATGGAGGGAATTTGGAGAAAGTTTGGATTTTCTGTATTTTCAATCTCTCTCCTCTCCTTAACATTGCCACAGTTTTCTGCAGATTTTTTTTCAATCTTTTCAGATGCTATTGTTCTATGAAAATATAAATTTTTATCATTTAAATCAGTCAACTTCTTGAATGGCTTAATTCCTGAATTTTATGAAGGTTGCTCTTCAGCTGTTTTCAGAAGTCCTTCAACTTTAGGGAGCAAAGGAGGAATTAAAATAGAACAAAAAATTCCCAGGAAGAAAGGGAAAAAGCAGGTAGGGATTGAAATATCAGTTAGTCTTCCTCCTATTCAGTCAGAAGCAAGCCTTCCACTAGACCCCATTGCTTCTTTAATTTCATTATGCTGCCTAAAAATGAATAGTGCATATTCATTGGTGTGAGAAGTATAGAACTAGAAAGAACTTAAAAAGCTTTCTCCTCTTTGTATCATCTATTTTTTTTAGTACATCTTTTTTCCCCACCTTTTATCCCTAGCTCTCACACTGAAGACTTATCATGTATTCCTCATCTGAGTTATGGTTGCCCATCTTTCTTCATCAGATTTAACCCAGACTTTGCCAGAGCACAGTTTGCTAAAATTTTAAGAAAGAATTGTATGCTTTACTCTTTCTAATATTTCAGCATAAAAGTCAAAGTTTCTTTCCACTGTCAACTCATATTCATTTTTTGGTGAGCATTCTGTGATTTAGCCAGGATAAGAATGTCATTTCCACTGTGTCCCACTGTTTATAGTAAATGCCTTTCTTTGTTTCAATATACAATCAATAAGATTTTCCTACATTATTGGATAGTTCCATATTTCATGTTTTCTGAGATATCTTCTATCCAATGAACATTGTTAAGATCTTTATTTGTCGCCTGACTTTCAAGTTCATGTCTCAAATGAGCAGGTTAGATTTAACTCAAATGATCTTTCCAAGTATAATGTTCTCTGTCTGGTCTCTGTCTGTAAAGCTTTTAGGTTTTCTCTTTCTGCTTTAAATTTACTACAACTATTTTCATACTTGACTGCTGTTCCCCACTGCATTCGTTTTCCTTTTGACTGGGTGCCTACTCTCTGTGCTGTCTTTTCTGTCCTTATATATGTGGGCTCATTTACAGTTATTGCTGCTAACGTACCAGCTGCTGCTGAATATACCCTTTGGTGTTTGAACATAGGAGTGCTCTCCTAGGGTTTTTAGCCACTGGAAAGTTTTGATACGTGCATCCTTTTGTTTCTAATATTCTATTTCATGGAGCCCTTGAGTTGGGAGCCACAAAAATTCTGCACAATGCCTAAATAGAGTAGTTTACTAAACAATTGTGGGTTTTTATTTTTTAATAAAAATAGTGACGATAACTTATAACAACAGTAAAATTTATTTGTTGTGCAATTACAAATTGTCAGGACTTGTGCAAAGTGGTTTACATGCATAATGTCATTTAATCCTTAACAGATTTAACACCTAAAAGTACTTTCTACCACTACCCCTATTTTTACATCCCTGATACTTGGACTTTAGTAACTTAATTCCCAACACACAAATATACCCAATCTCATATTGTTTCAGTGAGAAGGTCATTTTTACTTTTGATTCTAAAACTTCTAGTTTGACTTTAAACAGGAAATTGTTGATTTGAGTTTCACTGTTATGGTCGCTCAGCTGTAGATGTAACACATTGTCAATTTAGGATGGGTTTTAGTATGACAACTTCAGATGACAGTCTGTATTCTGGGAGAGATTGTAACCAAATGCAGGTCCAGCTGCCTGCCACCGTGAAAGCCAAACTCATGAGACAGGTGCTGGTGAAAAAGTGTTTTTATTTGAGGTGCTGCCAACCTGAAAAGATGGCAGGCTCATGTCTCAAAAACCATCTTAGCACCCTGGCTGGTGTGGCTCAGTGGGTCGAGTGCCAGACTGCAAACCAAAGGGTGGCCGGTTTGATCTCCAGTCGGGGACACAACTTGGATTGCAGGCCAGGTCCCTGGTGGGGGGCACATGAGGGGCAACCACACATCGATGTTTCTCTCCCTCTCTTTCTCCCTTGCTTCCCCTCTCTCTAAAAATAAATTAATTAATACAATATCTTTAAAAAGACATCTTAGCATCTCAGTACAGATGGATGTTTTTATAATGAGCGACAGGGAAAGCTGAACAAAGAGATCAAGGAGAGGGGGTTGAAAAGTTTTCTACGTGGAGACCAACACAGTCTATTCTGAAACTGGTCAAGCAGTGGTCTGGTGTGCACTATCCTGGGTTTCGTCATTCTGGTTTTACCTCATCCTGGTATTGTTGAAGTTCAGCAAATCTTCCAGAGCTGAGAGGACTGAAGAGCAGAGTCTGTATCTGGGAATTAGTTCCCAGGATTCTTATACAAGCTACATATGTAGTCAGAGTCAGCACTTACAGAAACAATGCCAAAATAATGGTGGTGAAGCTTATAATTCCCTACTGTTACAAGATTTTCCGCACTGGGCTCAGCGCTTACTGGTCCTGTGACTTGGGTAGTTTAATAAACTCTCTGCTACATTTTCCCTCAATTATAAACTGTGGGTGTTGTATAATAAAGAATTTGGCCAGGCCTTTATTCTTGCCTCTTGAGAGGGGAGATTCTAAGACCTTAGAATTCCCAAGTGTCTTTGTTATTTGAAAGTTCCTTGTATCATACATAAGTTTATGCTAACAAGGTGATTCAGCATGAACCCTGGTCACACAGAAAAATGATGATGTGATTTACAGACTGGGGCACTGAGCAAGCCTCGCCACCAGGAGGGGAGAAAGACTGGAGACTGAGTTCAAACATGATTGAGTCAATCATGCCTACATAATGACACCCTAATAAAAACTCTGGACAACAATCCTGATGGGGCTTGTTGGTTGGTATAGAGATCACTATGCTGGATGTGCCCTAACTCCAGGGAGAGAGGACACAGAAGCTCCACATTTAGGACTTTCTTAGAACTCACTTGGTCCTGATTTATATGCTCTATGTAATAAAGCTGTAATAATAGCAAGCATAGTGTTTTTCTGAGTTCTAGTGAATTCAGGAAAACACTATATATTGTGTAGTAAATTATATAACCTGAGGGTGGGTTATGGAAACCCCTAAATTTATAGCTAGTTGGTCCAAGTGTGGGTAGAATGGAGACTCCCAAATATGTGGCTGGCATCTGAAGTGAGGGACCCTTGCTGGAGATTATGCTCCTCACCTGTGGGAGTCCGTGCTAACTCTAGGTAGTCAGCCTCAGAATTGCACTGCAGTATGCAGTTGTACCGCAGAGCGATGGTGATGTTGATGGATGATGCCTGTCTCATGGGCTTGTTCTTGATGAATAACCAAGTTAATATTTATAAAAGTGCTTAGGGCAGTAACTGGCTCATTGTAATACTACATAAATCTTTAAGAAGTGAGAAAAAGGAAAAAAAGAATGTTCTTTATTCATCTGTGAACTGTCAGCAAATTATCTGAAGAATAAAGGCCTTTTGGCTATAGGCTAGAAGACAGTAGAATTGGTGCCTTCAGCTAGGTGCTTTTAAACTGGTTGTGATCATATGCAGCAAATCTTATTTTCTAGGCAGCTAGAAAGAAAGCCCAATGTCAAGAAGACCAGCTTTGGTTGGGTGCATCTTTTGGTTAGGTTGCTTATGGTCTGGGTCTCCAGTGCTTCTGAGTCAGCTGGAACTTGGGATGGAGAGAAGATGCTGCTTGGTGTGGGACTATGAAAAGTCTAGCAGGGGGAAGAACTGAGCAGGGCTGAGAGCCACAAGAAAAGGAAGTGGAGGAGTCAGGGGAAAATCCCAAGGTGGCTTCAGCCGAGTGGCCATTGTTGAAGAGAAATACCCTGTGATGATTTTTAAGTGGTGTGGTGTGAATTATGTAATATGTCCTTGACCACAGCAAAATCTGAGATACACAATAGGCTTAAGTGGATTTTGTGGAAAGCCTCGAAGGTGTCATATTTTATGAAACAGGCTCAACTTTTTGTATTCATTAAAAAAACAGGCAACTTGTGGCTACACAATAATTTTTCTGTTGCCTTTGTTTCTCAATTGAAAGGAAATATGGTTTGCATATCAGAGCAGTTTTAATAACCATTTCCATTTACCTTCATTTAAACTTTATGACATAGGATGGGTAGACATAATTATTCACAGAGAAACAGAAGCCCAGAGGTCTGACAGACATATAGCTTAGTGGCAACTCTGATTAGGACCCAAATTTTTGGATTCTTTATTCATATTCTCCAGCCTAATACAGGAACGAGCACAGAAGATGGTTTGAGCATCTCCAAAACTTCATGGTATGCACAATGTTGCCATGCAGATCTAAAAATTTTGCTCATAGGAGAAAGATAGCTTTTGGACTATGTCTCACCACTGCACATGGGGACATTCATTGTGCAAATGCCTCCTTGTAATTTAGACCAGGATGCTCAGATAAGCACTGAAGAGTGCACTTTACTCTAAGATCCTTAGGTACATGCACTACAGATGTTAATTTCCTCACTTCTGCTGGGTGACCACCGTGTCTCTGGTTGCATCTGTAAGGTACGGACCCTGAGTGACCTAATGCTGAGTGACCTAAGCATTTTCAAAATCAGTTTCAGTGACCATTGTGCAGTAAACAGCATCACCTGAGATAAGTTCGATCAGACACCCAGTTCTAGATTCTATACAGTCTTCATTTCACTTGGAGGGCCTTGCACTGTTGTCATAGACATCAGATAGGCTGTGGCTGGCAGGAAGCAGTCATCCGGAGGGATTCACGACGAATAAAGCACTTCCACCAGAACCCTTGTGTTTGTATGTTGAACTTTATTACTATAGTTTAGTAAATGTTTCCAGTGATCAGAAACATTCCTCATTCATACTAGTTTCTGCATGAAAGAAATAATATGCAAATCCATTTCAAAACATCAGCATTCATTGAAATAGGAAACTGTGTCTTTTTCAGAGGCTTTCCCTTTTGAGCAGGTATTTGGTGTAAAATCTCTTTATGCAAGATTCATGTAAAGAAAGCAATTTGGGTTACACCTCAGACTTTGGTGACTGGATCTAAACATCATACTTAATGAATGGTAATATTTCATATAAATATCATATATTAAATACCTATTCAGCAAAATAAATACATGCTGGAGAGTCACTTCTAGCAAAGGCAGCACTTGCCATGTTCAGAGACTTCCTTCAGGTATGCATAGTGCTGCTGGGTCCAACTTATTTTAATTTAGAGATTAAATTTTTTCTTATTTTTAAAGATATTTATTTATTTATTTTAGAAAGAGAGGAAGGGAAGGAGAAAGAGAGGGAGAGAAATATCAGTGTGAGGTTGCCTCTCATGTGCCCCCTACTGGGGATGTGGCCCAAAACCCAGGCATGTGCCCTGACTGGGAATCAAACTGGCAACCCTTTGGTTCCCAGCCCATGCTCTGAGCTACACCAGCCAGGGCTAAAATTTTTTTTCTTTGTAGATAAATATTGAGGACTACGAGATGAATACTTGGTGTTGTAAAAACAATATAATTTTTAATCCAATCACATGCCACACATTGAAATTTTTATTTGTGTTTTAGACACAAATAATATTTTACTAAAATATTTTTATTGTAATTTTTTTTCTTACAACAGGTAAAGTTGTTTTAGCAGGACCAAAGAAAACAATTAAAAATTCTCCAGAAATCATTTCATTCAACATTAATCTTTGGATCATTATCTTATTTTATAGTTGTAGAAAACCCCAAATTCCCTATAATAATTTATGTAGCTGTGTTCCAAGTATTAAAGTTGAGAAGTATCTCTTCAGTCCATCAATTTAACCAAAATAACCGAACCACACATGCCATTTCTTCATATTTGTTTCTATTAGATTTTTTTCATTGGCCTAATATGTCTCAATATAGTCAATTTTATTTGTTCTCTATAGTTTTCTAAAATTGCTTTAGATATAATGGGCAATCATTTTTGTCTTTGTTACTTTTATTTTATTATGTGCCTGTTTCTGTTTTCAGAAATAAGAATCTCAGTTCCTATAGGCACATTTACTTTGTATAAAATACCTTAATGTTCATAGAAATAAACAAGTCTTGAATAAATCCAGTAGAGTTTAAAAACTGGTTGTCTGTTGCTGTAGTCTCATCTAATTTGCCCACAATCAGATTAAAGCTGTATCTTCTGCATTAATCTAAAGTACCCTTAGATGGTAGCTGTTCATTTTCTTCTTGCTTATGGATTCTGTCAAACAAAAAGCCTTTTTTTTTAGAAAATACACTATTTCAATCCTATTTTTTCTGTTTCTCACAGATACATTTTTGTTCCTAATAATTCTTTTTTTATAATCAAAATAATATTTTCTTATTAAAGACAATTTGGAAAGTGCCTCCAACATGCATCAAAGAAAAAAAACACTCATTAGTGTCAGAGAAAAACTGTACCAGGGAAGTTAAAAATGCAAGAAAGACTTTATTCAAGAGTATTGCAATAAAGGAGAGAGAATAGCTCAACTCCATGAAACAAAAGTCCAGAGGGCTTTTTAGCTTGGGGTGAGCTAGTGGAAAAGTGCAGGAGGATGTTATCAGGAAGATTGGTCAGTATGATTAGTTCATTCTCTTTTGCTCATTGGCACTTGTGGAACTTAGGCTCCTTCCTCCATAGAGACTGGGAACCTGTATCTTTTCATATGTTTGCATTTCAAAGGGGTGACTTACAAGTCCTTGAGAAAGACATTTCTGGGTTGTGGAAGATTTACACCTTAAAGGGGCAGACAAAGAATTTACAATGGAAAGTTCTCTAAAATAGTTGCTCAAAGAAATGGGAGATCAGTGGTGGAGCGTTGGAAAGAAGCCTCCTGATAGTTCAGTTGAGATGAAGGGAAAGTTCTGTCCATCGCTAGTCCACCTCTGATGAAACTACTGTTGTCATATTTCTTCTTATCCTTTATCTGTTTCTTCATTTTTAACTTTATAGTGCTTGTTCTATAAACACAAGTGCTTCTTATTTTTTAAAAAATTAATCATATAAGTATTTTGCATAATTGATAAACATTTAATGAGTATTAAATACCAATGATAAGTTAAAATTATTCCTTCTTTAAAGAAAACATTTTTACGTGTATATATTCCAAAACTGGATAATTAACATTTAATATATAAAGGTTAACATACTTACTATTGCTAAGCACAATGATTATGGATAAATGCTTCATTTGAAAAGTAGGATAGAAACCTAAAGAAAAGTTGTTCCATAGGTGTTTAAAACATTATCACATGCTATCAGCCTAGGGACTTTTGCATTTTCTTGTGGAAAATATGTTCATTACTAATTAATACATTGCCATTTAATTCATGGTATTATTTAAAATAATTTTCCTTACATAAATAAGAGAGTATTTGTAATCAGGTATTTGCAATTGTTGTTAGTAATAGATCCTAGAGTATATAACCTATCATATTGAATGTATAAATAATTTTCTAAAACTGCAGGTGAAAAGATTTGAAGAGAGATTATGTGTTAGTGTCATATAATACACTTAGTGTCATATAATACACTTGATATACACTTAGATATTACCTAGTGTAATTTCTTCATTTGACAAAGATGAAGCTGTGGCCCAGCTGTGATGGCTTTATAACAGGGGTCTCCAAACCCCGGCCATGGACCAGTACCAGTCTGTGACCTGTTAGGAACTGGGCCATACAGCAGGAGGTGAAGAGCAGGTGAGTCAGCTGAGCTTCATTCGTATTTACAGCCACTCCCCACCGCTCACATTACTGCCTAAGTTCTGCCTCCTGTCAGGTCAGCAGTGGCATTAGATTCTCGTAGGAGCACAAACCCTACTGTGAACTGCACATGCAGAGGATCTAGGTTGCATGCTCCTTACGAGAATCTAATGCCTGATGATCTGAGGTGGAGCTGAGGCGGTGATGCTAATGCTGGGGTGGCTGCAAATACAGATCATCCTTAGCAGAGAGGTTTGACTGCACAAAGGCCATAATAAATCAATTGCTTGCAGACTCATATCAAAATCCTGCCTGTGAATGGCAGGTGACAGTTAAGCTGCATCTGCTGGCAGGCTTTATAGTGGCAACTGAGTTGATATACTTCAATTACGCAGCTGTATCTGGCAGCACACTTTAAGTCAGAATCTGACATTTTAGTCTGCACATGGCCTGCTAATTATTTTATTTATTACTTCCATCTGCATCTTCTCCCCCCCCACCCACCAACACTTGTCTCAGTCACAGTTTTGGTAAGCCCACATGCTAACCCTGGCCAAAATAAGTAATAAACAAACATCACTGGAGAGCTTCTTTGAAAAGGGGAAAAGACCCAATGATGAGACAGCAGAAGACTCTTAAGACTGCCAACAAAAAGAAAGCTGCATTTAAAAGAAAATACCGAGTCCTACTTAAATATGGGTTCACTGCAATAGGTAATTCACACTCTCCAAGCCCACTTTGTATAGTATATGGTGACCAGCTATCCCATAAAGCATGCAACTTTCAAAACTGCTTCACCACATGGAGATCAAGTACCCTGCATTAAAACACAAGCTTTTGGAGTTTTTCAAAAGAAAAAAATGTGAACATGAAGAACAGAAGCAATGATAGAAGACCACCACTTCATCAAACGTGGCTTCACTAACAGCATTATCCTTGGTGGCTAACCACATTGCCAAAGCTAGGAGACCCTTTACTATCAGTGAAGAGTTGGTCCTCCTGCTGCTAAGGACATTTGCCATGAACTTTTAGGACAGGTTGCAGTTCAAAAGGTGGCACATGTTCCTCTTTCAGCTAGCACCATAACTAGATGAAATAGCACAGGATATTGAGACATAATTGTTAGGATTAATGAGTCACCGTGCTATGCCATCCAGGTTGACGAGTCTACTGATGTTGACAACAAGGCAACAATGCTTGTTTTTGTGCGATATATTTATCAGGAGGTTGTGCACGAGGATATGTTATGTGCACTTTCGTTGTCAACCAACACCACAGCTGCAGAACTAGTCTTTGAATGACTACATATCAGGAAAGCTGAATTGGTCATTTTGTGTCATTATATGAACAGATGGAGTGGCTGCCATGACTGGATGGCTTTCTGGTTTCACTATTTGGGTCAAAGAGGTCACTTCTAAAGGTCAGTCTCTGCACCGTGTCATCCACAGAGAAATACTAGCTACCTGAAATACATCACCTGAACCTCACAACATTTTGCAGGACATGATTAAATTATCAACCACATTAAAGTACATGCCCTTAACTGACATCTGTTAACACAGCTCTAAGGAGATTGAAGCAGAGCACACACGTCCTTTCTTATAAACAGAAGTGAGGCGGCTTTTTAAAGGTAGATTGCTGGCCAGAGTTTTTGAGTTACAAGAGCTGCTACAGAGATCTCTTTTAGAAAAATAGGCACCACTGGCAGCACATTTCATTGACACAGACTTGGTCACAAATCTTGCTTACTTGTGTGACATATTCAACCTGCTCATTGAACTCAGTCTATCACTTCAGGGGAGAACAACAACTTCTAATTGGCAGATAAAGTGGCTGCATCCAAAACCAAACTGGAATTATGGGGGTGATGAATGAACATTGGGATGCTTGACATGTTTCAAACATTTGTAGAGATTTTGAAAGAGATGGAGCCCCAGCCGTCTCTCTCCCAGCTGGTGCATAATCACCTATCTCAGCTTTCAGAATAGTTTGAGCATTACCTCCCAACCACAAAAGACCCTCACACCAGGAAGGAATGGATCCGCGACCCATTTGTGAATAAGGCAGGTGAATCGACTTTGTCTGCACTAGAAGAGTATCAACTGCTTGAGATGGCAAATGACAGTGGTCCTAAAAGTATGTGTGGGTTGACTTCAAATCTCGGTATGTTCTGGATTAAAGTCAAGGCTTCTGCCTGAGATTGACACAAAAGCACTGAAAAGCCTGCTTCCATTTCCAACATCCTATCTTTATGAAGCATGGTGTTCTGCAGTGACAGCAACCAAAGTGAGATTATGGGGTAAACTGGGCACAAGCAATACACTTTGGGTATCACTGTCTCCCATCACCTCCAGATGGGACCTTCTAGTTGCAGGAAAAAAGCTCAGGGCTCCCAACAATTCTGTGCTATGGCGAGTTGTATAATTATTTCATCATATATTACAATGGAATAATAATATAAATAAAGTGTACAATAAATGTAATGTGCTTGAATCATCCTGAAAACATCCCCTCTGCCCCAGTCTGTGGAAAAATTGTCTTCCAGGAAAGCAGCCCCTGGTGCCAGAAAGGTTGGGGCCCTTAGGAGGTTAGGCCAACTTGTTGTAAAAACTGACTTAGAATGAGGTCACTCCACTCCAAGACCAATCTTCTTTTCAACTATAGCTCTCAAGGAGCCTGCTGTTTTAGTAAACTCACTATTTTTTCATTTTATAAATTTTTACATTGGTGATTTTGTGTATTTCATCAATCTTTCTAGTTTCTACCCGACCAGTCGAACCATTACTTTATTAATAGCTGTGTACTCAGAAGTATCTGCAAAGCCTCTTTAGTTTTTTTCTCCAGAAAAAGAAGGTGATTGATGTTAGTGGAGATAAGTAAAGGAATGCTTTGGTACATGTGAGGGTGGATGTTCAGATGTAGGCCGTGTGGCGTGGGGGTTAAGGACACAGGCTCTGGAGCTCAGCTGCCCTCCTGTTCGCCGTGTGTCCAGATCAAGTTCTTCCTTCCCTGAGGCCCTCAGTTTACTCCTCTGCAGAGTAAGTATAAAAATAGTGCCTACCTTATAATGACGCTGTCAAATAAAGTGTTGATATGCAGAGCATTCTTGGAACAGAGATGGTCACACATCAAATTCTATATAATTATTTAATGTTTTGCAAGTGGCTCACCTAAATTATAGAAAATATAGGGAAATTACAACTGTTTTCAAATATTTGAAGGGCTCATATCAAAGAAGCACAGGGACACTCTTGGGGGCTTTAAGAATGATGAATACACATTTGAGCAGACAGGCATTGTTCTAAATTTCTCATGGAAGAAAAAGGCTTCTTTGGGAATTATGGATGTCTTATCACTAGATTCAAGCAGATCTAGATATAAACCTTTATAGGCTTTATGACATTCTTTTTATAGTAAATATTTAAAATGAATAAGCGCATTATTGAGAGGGATATATGCCCTGAGCACCCTCCACATTCCTGCTCAGTTTGTCAGACTGCAAGGCGTGTGTAGTTAGCCACCAGGTGACTAAGTAGTTCACAGAGACCAAAGCACTCATTCCCAAAGGAGGCACTAGATTGTCTGCTCCTTAGTACAATGTGTGCTTCCTGTTCATAAAGTACTTGGCCCTTGGCCAGGTTTTTCTCCTGTAACACAACATGCTGCATGTGTATGTATCATTTAGTTCCACCTGTGGTGCTCACTCCTACCCTCCGTTGGAAGGGGCAAGAACTTGTGCAAACATAAAGCTCTGGATACTGTGTTTGCAGTGAGTAATAAAGTTCTCTGTCTCTGATCCAGGAATCTTTTGTCTTCTGCATCCATCCATGAGAGAGTAACAGGCTAACCTGTTAGAACTTGTAAGGAGAGTAAAATACCAGACACTTTGCAGTTCTGCACACATTCAGGCAACAGCTAATTTTATTGCTTGCTATTGCCATAGTCATTGTGCTCAGCCCTTTATGTGTGTTATATTTAGTGACCCCTCACTACAAGCCTTTTTTACAAATTGGTTTATAAACTGGTTTCATAATGGTTTTATAACTGGCCCAAGGTGGCAGAGCCAGACATCAAGCTGTGTAGTATTTCTGGCTCAAAAATGTGTGCATGTGGCAGCTATACTATATCATGCTGCATTTTAGAAATATGTATTCCCTCCTACCTACTTGAAAATATCTTCATTGACTAAAATGCTTTAAAACATCATTATCCAGAGTTTAAAGGAAATAAAACTGATCTCACATCTCTGTAAGTGAGTTCTTTTGCTACCTCTGGTTTTCCTTTAGGCCTGGCCCTCATGTAGCCACTTACTAGTCTGTCTTACTTTCCTAGACTAGAGTAGAGCTGGAAGACTAGACATAGAGATGGGCTGCAAAACGATGAGATGTGTGGTTACTGAAAGAAGCCCTTCAAATCACTTTCTTCCTCCCTTATCAAGGTTAAGATATGAAATTGTTCATATTTCTGTATACTAAAAATCAGCAACTGGAAATTGAAATTAAAAAAAGACATTTACAATAGCATAAAATAGGGAATATATAAGAATAAATAAAACAAGTTATTTGCAAGATTTTCATGCCCAAAACTATAAAATACTGATGCTAGAAGTTAATGAATATCAAAGTAAGTGGAGAAATACACTGTGCTCATGGGTGAAAGAATTTAACATTGTTAGTATGTGAATTTTCCCTGGTTGGTTTATCAATTGAATGCAATGCTAATGAAAATTACAACAGGTGTGCTTATAAAAAGTGACAAAGAGATTCTAAAATTTATGTAAAAATGCTAATAACCACAAATATCTAAAACAATTTTAAAAAATGAAGTTAGATGAGGCATATTACCTGATTAAAACATTACTATGATGGTTCATTAGACAGTGTAATATTGGCATAAGAATAGACTATTATGTCAATGGAATGCAATGGAGTGTCCTAAAAATACACCTGCACATACATGGTCAATCAATGTTTAACATGGCTGTCCAAGTAGCTGGTTGGGGAACAGTGTTCTTTTCAGGAATGATGCTGGGACATTTGGACAACCATATGAAAAAATAATGAACCATGACTCAGATATAGCACCATGTACAAGAATCCACTCACAATGGATAATGGACCTAAATGTAAAGCATAAAACTCTAAAATTTCTGGAAGAACACCTAGGGAAAAACCATGTTCATTTTGTGTTCAGAACTGAATTCTTAGATAAGACATAAGAAGCACAAACTATAAGAGAAAAAAATGTGCTTTGAAACACACTGTTAAAACAACAAAGACAAGACACAGCCTGGGACAAAATATTTGCCAAGTGTGTATATGATAAAAGACTTAAATCCAAATATATAAAATCGACAATCTGACAACAAAGACCCAGTAAAAAATAGCCAAAAGATTTGAACTTATACTTTACCAAAGCAGTCATACTTATGTCAGATAAACACATTGAAATGAGAATTAAAACCCTAGTGAAAAACCACAAACTCATTTTACTAGAACGGATTTAAAAATTATTGGCAAGGATGTGAAATAAGTGGAACTCCAGTGCTTTGCTGGGGGAAGCGCCAAATAGCACAATGTTTTGGAAACTGTTTGGAGTTTCTCCTAGATATTTGACCAACATGAATGAAAGCATATGTCTGCACAAACACCTGTATATGGATGTATATAGATGCTGTATTCACAATTGACAAAAAATGGACATGACCTAAACCTTTGGTGAATGGATAGCCAAAGCGTAGTATATCCTGCAGTAGAATAGTACTCAGCCATAAAAAAAATTATTGCTATATGTAGGAACATGAATGAGTCTCAAAAAATTATGTTAAATAAATGAAGTCATACATACCCCTTTCATATGACAAATTGGAAAAGGCAAAACTGTGGTGAAGGAAATAATTGTTAGTGTTTGCAAGAGCCAGGAGGTGAAGGGAGGTAATCACCTCCTAAGGGTGTACACATAGAGACACAGAGGAGTGAGAAAAGTTCTATCTGTTGCTGTTATGTTGATTACACCACTAAAAATATATATACAATTCAAAACTCATTGAATTGTAAATGTAAATATAACTCAATAAACTTGAATTTTAAAAAACCAAAGTAAGTGCTTTGAGCTTCAATTAGAATCAAACTACTATTGCAGACTACATGAAATAATTATGTTTGCATATATGGCACCTGATTCAATATGTATGTATTTCTGCTTGTGTGGTAACATTTAGGAAAATATATTTTAAAATGTTAATATAAAAATATTATAATGAAAATTCAACATTTAGATTGTGTTTATTTTTATGAAAATTACAAAATGTCTTTCTCTTGGCAATTTAGTCTATAGGAAAAAACAAAATAATTTTATTTTATTTTTTGGCTAGATTGAGCTGTAGAAATAATAAAACTTATTCTTTTTGTAATATTGCATTCTTATGCCCATCATTTTTCTCTTAGTAACCTATTGTTACTTAGTTATAAACTCTAAATATTGCCTGTAATGCTATAGCATTTTAAATCCTATAGGTACTGTATTTTAAATGATTGTATAATTTTGCCTTCCTTGGTTTATGATTAAGATTTACATTGAAATATATTCCTTTCGTTGAATCATGTGTGTCAAATTTAGCTTTTAAATTGCTTACTGGTTTGTCTGTTAATAGCCACACATATATTTGTAAACATATTCTCTTTAAGTTGAAAAAAAATTAAAATTGAAAGAAATTTGGAGCTAATAGGAAGGCTAAGAAGGCTTGTAGATTTCCTTTTTTTTTTTTTCTGTACTATTGAGAAACTGTTTCTTACCTGGATTAAAAAAAAAATCTATAATTGAAATGTCCTGATGTGGTAATTTATGATTGATCTAGCCATGTTACAAAAAGACTAATTACAGTATTGATTATTTCCTGTAGCAGTCCCCTGGTGTTGCCAATTGCCAAGCAAGATAGTTTGCTGGAAAAAGACATTATGTTCAAAGATGCAGCAAAAGGTCTATGCATGAAACCACCTCAGGACAGCACTCCTGAAAATGCCACTGTGAATGTCCCCACCAAACCTGAGCAGGTAATTATGCCCTTGCTGCATGTCTGCTGGGATCATGTTCTCTTATGTCCACAAACAAATACCACAAATTTCCATTCAAAGAAACTTTAATGAAAGCATGCATTAGTATTTTGTTTAAAATTTCCACTTATAAGATATTATTGTGTTTTACTGACCATTAACAAACATAACTGCTATGTGTTTTACAAGGATTTCAATTTACATTCTTGACTTATTTATTACGATTGTAAACTCAGCCAATGTGTTAATTCCTGAATATTTTCAGTTCTGTCTTTGGTCATTATTTTAATTATTGTATAGACTCTATTTCCTCATTTCCTTCAAATACCCAAATATTTTCCCCAACAAGAAAGGAAGAGCAACCCTGGAGTCATTCATTCTTGAAAGTAACTGTGATGTCGTACTGTGTGTGTGTTTGTGTGTGCATGCGCATATTCCAGTGCCCAAGTTATGGAAGACCCTTCTGATGAACTTGGAATTACAAAATTTAATGTATTTTGTCTTATTTCTGTAGGAATAAGTTATTTCATGTGTTGTGTTTTATAAATGGTATTTTATAAATGTTAGAGTAATCCTTGAAATGTCTGGTTTTGCTGTATCTAGTTTTAAATATTTTAAAGATATTTTAACTAGATTTTCTAAAGACTTTTTGAATTTTTTTATTTCATTAATTTTTATCTTAAAGTAACTAAAACAGCAAAACATCTGAAATACTTTTCAATTTTATTAGGTGTATGCATTTTCTCAGGCTACCACAACAAAATACCACAAACTGGGAGGCTTAAACAACAGAAATTTATTTCTCACAGTTTTGGAGAATGGAAATCCCAAATCACAATGCTGGCTGAATCTAAATACGTTTTTGCTGAAGTCCCTCTTCCTGGCTTGCAGATGGCTGCTTTGTCACTGTGTCCTCATATGGTGGAGATAGAGAAAGAACAAAAGCAAACTCTGCTATCCTTTACAGGGACACCAACCCTGTGGGATCAGAGTCCCATACACTCATGACCTCATTTAATTTTTATTATCTCCTGAAACCCCTGTCTCCAAGTACAGTCACAGTGGCAGTTAGAGCCTCAAAATGTGAATTGCAGGGGATACAATTCAGTAGATAGCAGTAGGCAAATTGAATGTTAGGTAAATTTAAGGCAATTTTTTTCTTAACTTTCTTAAGGATCCTATGAACTCCCTGTGACTCTAAGTGCATATTACTAAGTGAAAGCATTCAATTTGAAAAGGCTGCATAAACCATGATTCCACTATTTGACATTCTAGAAAAGACAAAACTATGGAGACAGTAAAAAGATCAGTGGATGCCCGGAGTTGTTGGGGGAGGAAAGAATAAGTGGAGCCCAGAGGATCTTTAGGGCAGTAAAACTGTGTGTGATACTGTAATTGTGGATATATGTCATTGTACATTTTTGAAAACCCTTACAATGTACACCACCAAAAGTGACCTCTGATGTAAACTATGGATATTGAATGATAATGATGTGTCAGGTTGGGGTCATCAATAATAACAAATATACCATTACAGTAAGGAATGTTATAACAGGGCCGGCTTTGTGTATCTGGCCAGGGAAATCTCTGTCCTTTCCTCTCAATTTTGTGATGAATCTAAAACTGCTCTAAAGGCCTAAAATCTTAAAATGGGACATTTACAACATAACATCAAATATAATACTTTTATACTTAAAATTTCTTTATACTTAAAGGTAGAATGACTTTTTAGTGTCAGCTCTTTGCAAGTATATCTGAAACATTAGAAGTAGTTGTAATCATATTTTATTTATTAAAGAGGGAATGAGTCATTTGGGTTTATATGCATATATTATCTATATAATATTCACCCATAACTTCCACCATGTGCATTACACTGTCATATGTTCTTGGCCCGGAAATGCACAGGTGATTCTCTTTAGAGGAAGAACAGAGGAAGAGTCCTGAGTGGGCTATACACTTACATTCCACAGGAGGGCTTTAGAAAAGGCTTGTCAAAACAATAATGTTATGATTTATATTTTAAGGACAAATATGTAATATGGAAAAAATTTTAATTGAAACAGAAACCACAGCATCTCTCCTTCCATGTTTTTTATAGAATGTAGGTTTTATCAAATGGTAACTGTGTGAATAAATATTCAAGTCTTGATTTAAACTTTTTATGGTTCTAATAATCAAAGTTAACAATTGCTATAATAACATCTGTGAGAATGTGGAATTTGTCTTAAGCTGCTCAAAAATGTGTAAGACATTCTTCCTTCTTTTCCCTTTTTGTTTTCTTATCCCCTCCCATTCCTCCTCTCTGCTGCCTGGCCCTCTTCAATTCTCTTTCCAACTCCCCACCTTCCTGCCACCTTCTTCCCTCCCTTCTTTCCTTTGAGAATATACTTATTTAAATGCAATTCAAGCTTAAAATTCAAGTCAAACTTTTATTCCATTTAGTAAAGGCATGTTATCCTAGGGGTAAAGAGAAAGGATGACAGAGACATATAGATTTGCTCTGATTCGGGGCTGCTACTGGAGCTCTCTGACTCTGGAAGTTCTTTAACCTCACTAAGCCCATCTGTGAAATGGGCACATAGCACTGACCTAATATGGTTGTTATGTCGATGACAAAAGATTAAGGCTACAAGGTGACAGCATTTTTCCAAGAACAGAATTAAAAACTCAGTTAAGATGTATTCCTGATTTTATTATTGTTATTGTGCAGACTATGTGTTGGATTTTGCCACAGTGGTTGAATCCTCTGTTCACTAATTAATCTGCTCTTAGTTCATGTAAATCCAGTCAACGTGTCAACTGGATTTTGTTTTCAATGTAAGTAGGTTACTTTAGAATACACTAGTACAAAATAACACTTTATGTGGAACATTTCAAAGCTGAAAAATGCTTTCACTTGCATTATTTTATTTTTTTAAATAATTTTATCGTCTTTTTTTCACTATCATTTAGTCCCATTATACCCCTCTTTTTCTCTCCTACAATCACTACACTGTTGTCCATGTCCATGAGTCCTTTTTCCTTGCATTATTTTAATCTTCAAAAATACTACTATGAGCAAATTATTATGCACTTTCTTTTTTTTCTTCTTTCTTTATTTAAATTATATTTTATTAATTATGCTATTTCGGTTGTCCTGATTTTTCCCCCTTTACCCCCAGAGGTAAAGGACCTAGCACCCCCACACTCATTCAGGCAGTCTCCCCCACCATTGTTCGTGTCCATGGAACACACGTGTAAGTTCTTCGGCTACTCCACTTCCTGTACCGTGCTTACATCCCCATTGCTACTTGGTAACTATGTATTTGTACTTCTTAGTGCCCTCACCTCCTCACCCGTTCACCCACACCCCTCTCCCGTCTGGCAATCATCAAAACACTCTCTGCAGCCATGATACTGTCTCTGTTCTTCTCGTTTGCTTAGTTTGATTTTTAGATTCAATGGTTGATAGATTTGTACTTTTTGTCATGTTGTTGTTAATAGTTTTGATCTTCTTCTTTTCCTTAAATAAGTCCCTTCAACATTTCATATAATAATGGTTTGGTAATGATGAACTCCTTTACTTTTTTCTTGTCTGGGAAGCTCTTTATCTATCCTTCAGTTCTAGTGATAGCTTTGCTGGGTAGAACAATCTTAGCTATAGATCCCTGCTTTTCATGACTTTGACTATTTCTTGTCAATCCCTTCTAGTCTGCAAAGTTTCTTTTGAGAAATCAGCTAACAGACTTATGGGAACTCCCCTGAAGGTAATTAATTTCTTCTCTCTGTCTGCTTTTAAGAGCCTCTTTGCTTCCATCTTCTTTGGGACTCTCTGTGCTTCTTGGACTTATATGTCTATTTCTTTCATCAAATTAGGGAAGTTTTCTTTCATTTTTTTCAAATAGATTTCTGATTTCTTGCTCTTTCTCTTTTCCTTCTGGTACTCCTATGATATGAATGTTGGATCTCTTAAAGTTGTCCCAGAGGCTGATTGTCCTTGTTTTTTATTATTCTTTTTTCTACTTGTTGTTTAGATCACTTATTTTGGCTTTCCTGTGTTCCATATCATTGATTTGATTCTTGGGTTCATCCATTCTACTGTTGTTCCCTTGTGAATTGTTCTTTATTTCAATTAGTTTATCCTTCATTTCAGACTGGATCTTTTTTATGTTGCTGAGGTCCTCATTAAGTTCCCTGAACATCCTTACAAACAGTATTTTGAACTCTGCACCTAATAGATTGCTTATCTCCTTTTCTTTTAGCTCTTTTTGGAGTTTTGACCTGTTCTTTCATTTGGACCATGCTCCTTTGTCTCCTCATTTTGGCAGCCTCCATGTGTTCATTTCTATGTATTAGGCACAGCTGCTTTGACTCCATGTCTTGGTAGTATGACTTAATATAGTAGGTAGGTGTCCAGCCCTGTCCAGTGGCACAGCCTCCCCTATCACCCAAGCTGGATATTTGAGGTGCGCCCTTTGTATGGGCTAAGTATACCCTTCTCTTGTAGTTGAGCCTTCATTGCTGTTTCCAGGTCAATGGGAGGGATTTACCCAGACCAGTCAGCTGCAAGGATTCACTGTGAACACTTACCACCACTCTCACCCACCAAGGAGGATCAGCTGTGCAGGAGCAGGGTGGTAGTGATCCAATGTGGTCTGTAGCGGTTCACTAGGTGGGCTGGCTCTGAGGTTTCCCAGGTGGTGTATGCTTAGGTCAGACCCCACCTGTGTTTTCCCAGGATCACCCTGGCTAAGGTATAAAACAATCTGAGGTGGCTGCTACTTGTGCTGGACTTAGAGATTCTCAGGTGAATCCAAGCTGTGAATTTAGGCTGGCTGCAGCTAGTGCCAGGCCTGGGGCTCACTGAAGCCAGCTATTACTTGTTTGAGAGGATTTAGGAAGGTGTGAAACATGAGCCAAGACCAGCCATTCATATGGAAAGCAGCATGGGTGGGCCCATAAATTGGTTGGGATGGAGTCTCTGGGGTTCTCCAAGTCAGGTGAAACAGTGTTAACCAGGATGATGAAGTCTCAAATATGGCACCAGCCTGCTAGTTTTGTGGCTCTGCCAGGTGAGGGCTCAGAAAAGGGACAATTGCTTCCACTTACCCTGACACCAGACACTTTAGCCTCTCCCAATATGCCACCAGTGCCCTTCAAGCTGCCACCCCAGCGCTAGAGCTCAGAGGGAGTAAGTCTGAGTAGGTGAGTGTGTGTGTGGATTTTCTAAGAAGAATTGTTTGGGACTCCAGAAGTTTCTTCCACCAATTCAATCCCCACTTGTTTTTGCAGTCAAAGGTTGTGGGCACTTATCTTCCTGGCACTGGAACCCTGGGATGATGAGCTTGGTGTGGGGCTGGTACTCATCCCAAGGTACCTTCTTGCTCCCAAGATATCCCTCCCTAATTTTTACCCACCACACACAGGTGACGGACCAGCCTGTTCCATGTCTGTGCCCCTCCTACCAATCTGGATGGATGTGATTTCTTTAATTCTGTAGTTGTCAGACTTTCATTCAGCTTGATTTCTGATGGTTCTGAGTGATGGTTGTTCTACATTTTAGTTGTAATCTTGGTGTGGTAGTGCAAAGAGGTGAGCCATGTCTGCCTATGCCACCATCTTGACTGGGAGTCCTCAAAACTTACTTATACTGAAGTTTCAAACTGAGTTTAAACTGATCAAATTTACACTCAAGAAGCTTAATGAAATGGCTTACAATTGCAAGTGTTTCTTTTACTCTGTATTCAGTCCTCTTTTGAGGGCACACAGACTTCTGGTTACTCTTCTGCATCCATGCTTACTTCTGACTGTTGTGTGAATAGGAGAGGAAGTTTGCATGTGCAATGTACAGGTCTCAAAGATTGGAGGGAATTCTCTTTCTAAAGTCCACAGATACACCAACATCTACATACAGAAAACATAAATCTTCAGTCATACAAAGACATAGTAAGTGAAAAGATCTAATGCATCTAACAGAATAACAAAAGTAAGGGAAAAATAATTAAAATGCTATTCATGAATGGAAATAGGCTTCAGCTTTGGGAAGCTTTGTATAAAGTAGTTTATCAGATTAATGCCCTTTTCCCTGACATAACCATCCCATCATTTTTTTTTTCTTATTCCCTCCTTTCTCTTCATTCATGTACACTCAGTTCTTTCCTCCTAATCTGCATTCCCCATGATCTTATTGCCCTAATCCCAATTGTCGGACCATATTTCTACCCATTGAACTTCCAGTTCCTATGTATATACTGCTAAATTCCTGGACAGAGAGATCACAAGCAACCAAACAAAACATCAAAGTTGACAGCTCAGAGCAGTGTTGACAAGTGGAGACAGGGAATCAGTGAATTTTAAAATTTAAAATCCCTTTAGTTCTCAAAACATTTCTGAAAGTATATCCGGAACTATGTCTGCTTTTTGTTTTAGATCTCTACTTTTGGAAATATATGTGGAGATATATATAATGGAAATACATATGGAGATATATTTAATGGTAATTCAGAAGAACCAAGATGGTGAATTCTAGACAAGATGTTATTTTTTTGCATATTTATCCCATCTCTTTTTTGACTATTGCAATAATTGCTTGGCAGACATTTGTAGTATACACTGAGTCTACAGCTATAACATAAAATATTCACAGACATGTTTTTCTTTTTCTTTCTACTTGTTACCGGCTGTCACAATGCTTTTGAAATCTTTGTTAAAATATGTTCAGCAGAGAGGAGAATAACTGTGGGCTAGGGGATGGGCCGGGTAGAGGGGGTAAAAGGGAAAAAAAATTGGACAACTATAACAGAATAAACAATAAGAAATTTAAAAATACTTTAAAAATGTGTCCTTTTAATAACCTTGCTTAAGATTGATTATCAAAGCTTCCTTCCTAACCATTTCGGGATCCTGGTATGACAGATTGAAGGAATTCTTCCCTTGATCTACTCTAACACAGTATTTGTCACAATTCGTCACTACAAACCCACAGGAAGTCTTCACATTTTTATTGTCAGCCTAGTATTTTCTCTAACCCATGTGACAGCTGTGCCACTGTAGATGAAAATCCTCAGGAATACCAAGGAGATGTCTGCAATAGTTCTTTCAGACTTGTCAGAACAAATGTGGAACTTCTGTTAGTGCTATTCATGCGTTTTCTAAATATGCATGCAGAAATTTGCATTGAGCTCATTAAAGTTGTGGTTATAAGAGGAATTTTATTATCTTAGTGTAAAACATTACTTCTGAAGAAAAAACAATGCTTTTGATTTTTCTTCTTTTTATAATTTGTTTAGGAGTTAAATATGTTATCTAACTTGTCAGAGACTTTTGTCTTAGCATTGCATTGTTCAAAGTTAATGCAAACATATTACTGGCTTATCTCATATAAATGCGTGAATATGTATATGTGTGTGTGTGTATATATATGTGTGTAAAGCATGCATATTAGTTTTTTAGGGTGTATATCTTTGTGTATGTATGTGTATAAGTCTCTGTACTTTGGGAAATGCTTTCAAAGACATTGGAAAGAATAGATATTTACATCCATCTCTAAATTGTTGATGAAAGTTCCTTTTAGGTGTCTCTCTATATACAATTTTTTTCTAGTAGTCTTGTCACTTATAGAAAATACATACTCATTTCCACTTATTTTCCAAATCTCTTTTATATCGAAGGGCAAACATTCCAGTCTGTGATTCTAAAATATAGTAAAGGTGTCCATCAACATAAACAAACTTTTGATCTTGTCTAAACTAATCCTAAGTAATACGTCAGATGCAGTTCAATAACACACAGTTGAGGATGGTAGTTCCTCTTCCTCCTAAGTAAACTTGTATCCAGTCCTCTTTCCTCTTCTCAGACTGTTTGCTGGGCCACCATTATTTGGAGCTTGCAAACTTGTCTCACCACTGCCCCCTTACACTATGCAAGCTGCTGGAATAGTAAGTTGGCAATGGAAGCCACACTTGTCAGAACCCTGCCTCAACCATTCAGTGATATTCCATAGCCCTTGGATTTAAGCAGCACCTCCGCAGTACGTGCTAGCTCCACTTTCTCCCTCACTAATATCTGCCACTATTTCCTCCTACTCTCCACCTTCATGAGCCAATGTCCAAGCCCTACCCACATCAGTCCCTTTCTGACCTTGGGGACTTTGCCATATTCTTCCCTTTCCCTGGATTGGCTTCCCACATCTCAAAAGATGACCTTTTAAATTTCTTTCCAATTTCAACTGTAACTCCTTGAAGAGGACTTCTTAACCATTCAATGAAACAGTACAATTTTTAAGAGCATCCTGTATTTTTCCTTCATAGTACTTTCCATACTTGTAATGTCTTATTTATGTTTTTGTGTCTCCCCCACTAGATTGCAAACACTCTTAGGTAAAGGACTTTATCCTTTTCTCCCCCTCTTTCTGCTAAAACTCTAGCACAATGCCTGGCAAAAAAGTAGGTGAGCATGAAAAAAAAGGGCAAATTATTGAATATATGTTATCAGATTTGTTCATTACCTGTTAGAATTTCTCCACTGTTACCTAACGGTTATAATCCCTGCTTCTGCTTCTAATTTGTCACCTGTGTTAACCCTAGGGAAATCACTTGGCCTCCCTGGGCTTCAAGTTCTACATTATCAGTTAAGGATGTTGGGCTATATCAATGAGTTGAAAGTTTCAAAAATTATTATTTTGCAGTAGTTCCTTCCCTCCAAAGAAATATATGATTGAGAAGTCCAATTCCTAAAGTAGATGAAAGCTGAGGGTGTTTGCTGAGAGCAGTAGAAACAGGCTCAGAGCCCTCTACAACTGCTGGCCTCCTCCCTTCACCAAAGACAGCCCTCAGGGAAGTTTGCAGAAAGCTTACTATTAGTCTCCATGGCCCTTTCTAGATGTTTTACTAACTGCATGACAGTGCACCCTGTTATTGCACATTTACCTGCAGAGTAGGCACTGCAGCAGCCCTGCACATAAATTTCATTCTCACAACCACCTGTGAGGGACACACCATTATTTAGCACATTTTATGAGAATTGAAAGTGACTTAAGATGTTAAGAAAGAAAAATGTGTCCTGGTTAGGGGGCTCAGGTGGTTGGGGCATCATCCCATACATCAAAAAGTTGCAAGTTCAATTCCTAGTCAGGGCACATTCCTAGGTTAGAGGTTTGACCCCAATTAGGGAGCTTATGGGAGGCAACTGATTGATGTTTCTCTTTCACATTGATGTTTCTTTCAGTATATATCTCTCCCTTGCTTTGTCTGTAAAAATTAATAACCACGTTATTGAGAATTTTAAAAAAGTATTCAAGATCTCACTGATAGGGTCCCAATCAAGATAACTATGTAGGTAAATGCAGTACTTGGAACCTCCCACAACCACCTCAAAATTACAGCTAAGTTATAGACAACCATCATTCCTCACCACCTGAAATATAGCTGAACAGAAGTCCTATAACTAAGGCTGTAAAGAAGCATGCACATTGAAACTGGTGGGAGGGGCAGAGAAGAGGAGCATGCTGGTCCCACACCCATGTGTGGCAGTTGAAAACTGGGATATCTCAGGTGTGGTGGTTCCCCCTAAGGGACAAGAGGTCCCAGCCCCACATCAGAAACCCCAGACCAGAGGTCTGGTGCTGAAAAAAGAAGTTTCAATAAATCTGACTGTGAATATCAGTGTGGATTGTGGCTGAGTGAGATGGAGGGCTTCAGACCCCCAGGTGTTCCCCTGAAAGGGCCCACACATGAAATTACTTGAACTTACTCTGATCTCCAGTGCTGGGGCAGCTGCCCAAAAGTTGCCAGGGACACGGGGGAGGAACTGAATCTTCTGGCTCCAAGGCAAGACCTGGATGCTCAGATGTCTCCCATACAGAGTGTTGGCAGAGGCCATTGTTGCTTTGCTGAGCCCTCTCCCACAGAGCCACAGGCAGGTGCCATATCTGAGCCTCCATCAACCTCACTAACACTATTATCCCCACCTTGGCGATTCCCTGAATCTCTGGCCCAGCTGACTTATGGGCCTACTCAAGCTGTTTCCAGTGACTTTTCCATACAAATGGCTCTCTTGCCTCAGACTTAGGTGTTTCCAAAAATCTCTCAAACAAGCAGGATCAAGCAGGCCTCTGCTTATACCATACTTCTGGCTTATTGGCCTCAGCCCTAGCACTAGGGGAAATTGGTGCTGGTCCACAGTTTGGTCTCTCCTGGGCACCTCCAAGCCAAGTTCAAGTAGAAACCACCTTCAGATTGCTTTGTAGCTCATGTCAGGTGGCCCTAGGCAGGGCAGTGGCTGACCTTACACCTCCCAGGAGGCCCCAGAGCCAGTGTACCCAGGGAACAGCTGCAGACCATGCCAGATCACCACCCTACCACCTCCATAAGCTACACACTCAAGGGGTAGACCTGGAGAACACCAAAGACTCACCAAAGCATGCCCTTCACTGTAGGGTCTGCTCCTGCACAGCATCTCCTTCTGTGTAGTCACAGCTGGTTGTCACACCTGACTGGCCTGGGGGTCAATCCCTCCCAGTGACACTGACAGTAATCAAGGCTCAACTACAACAGGACAGTGCACACAGCCCACACCAGAGGCACACCTGGAGTGCCCAGTTTGTGTGACTGGGGAAGCTCACTACAGGGACCTACAGGACACCTACTACATAAAGGCACTTTACCATGCCTGGAGATGTAGCAGTTCTACTAATACACAGGAACAAAATACAGGGAAACAGTCAAGTGAGACAAAGAAACAGGCCCCAACTGAAAGAATAGGAGAAATCTCCAGAAAAAGACCTAAGTAAAATGGAAATGAGCAAACTACCAGATATATAGTTCAAAATAATGATTATAAGGATGTTCAAGGAACTTAGTGAGAACTTCAACAGTGTAAATAAGGAGATGGAAACCAAAAAATAATCCATCAGAAATGAAGGATACACTAACTAAAGTGAAGAATAAATTACAGGGAATCAATAGTATAGTTAATGAAGCAGAGAATAAAATCAGCAATTTGCAGTATAAGGAAATAGAAAACAGCCAATCAGAATAGCAAAAAGAAAAAAGAATCCCCCCCAAAAGTGGCTAGTGTAAGGAACCTTTGAGATAATATCAAGCATATCAACATTTGTATCATGGAGTGCCAGAAGAAGACTAGAGAGAGCAAGAAATTGAAAACCTATTTGAAAAAAATGATGGGAAACTTCTCTAACTTGAAGGAAATGAACATACAAGTCCAGGAAGGGCAGTGACTACCAAACAAGATGAATCCAAACAGGCTCACACCAAGGTACATTATAATTAAAAGGCCAAAAGTTAAAGTCAAAGAGAGACTCTTAACAGCAACAAGGGAAAAGCAGTTAGTTTCCTACAGGGAGTTCCCATAAGATTGTCAGTTGATTTATCGGTCAACAGAAACTTTGCAGGCCAGAATGAATTGGTAGGAAATATCCCAAGTGATGAAAAGCAAGAATCTACAACCAATTAGTCCACCCAGCAAAGCTATCATTTGGCACAAGAGGACAGTTAAAGAGCTTCCCAGACAAGAAAAAGCTAAAGGAGTTCATCATCACCAAACCAGGACTACAAGAAAAGTTAAAGGGTCTTCTTTAAGAAGAAGGGAAAATATGAATAATAAATAGCCATTAAAAAAAGAATGAAATCTTACCTTTTGCAATAGTAGGGATGAGCCTAAAGGGTATTATGCTAAGAGAAATAACTCAGTCGGAAAAAGAGAAATACCATACAATTTCACTTATATGTGGAATCTAAAGAACAATAGGAAGAAACAAACAAAACAGAAACAGATTCATAGATACAGAGAACAGGCTGATAGTTGGCAGAGGGGAGGCAGATTGAGAGGCTCTGTAGAAAAGGTGCAGGGATTAAGAAATGCATATTGGTAATTACAAAATAGTCATGGAGCTGTAAAGTACTGCATAGGACATATAGGTGAAAGTACTTTAATAACTGTGTATGGTGCCAATTGGGTACTGAAAATATCGGGAGGAACGCTGTGTAAAGTATATGATTGTCTAACCACTATGCTATTATCTGAAACTAATACAAAATAATATTGAATGTAAAATGTAATTTAAAATTTTTTTAAAAGTTAAAAAAAAAAACTTACAGATAGCAAGATGTTCCACTGCTATTTAAACATCATTCACTCAGATAAATACAAATGATTCATGTCTTAGACTTAGATGAACTTGAATTTTCCAGTATTCTAGTGCCCAGATCAGTGTGTAAGATGGTTGTCAAATTCATTTTCATGGGCGACATATCAGCCTCCCAGTTGCCTTCCAAAGGCTGAATGTGAATTTAGGACTGTATAAATGTAACTACTCCTTAAGAGTTAAGTAAGAGCTTGGCGCTGCCACTAGATAGAAACAAGGTGCTGGGCCAGATAAAACAAGGTAGAGGGCCGGATTTGGCCTGCAGGCCTTGTGTTTGCCACCTGTGGTGTAAGATATTACCTGATTTAGCATGACTTATGAAAAAGCAAAATGAAACAGTGCCTGGGTCCCGAAGACTGAAGACTGCTAGGTTTTTCACTTAGGGGTTAGGCAGAGGTGATTGTCACTGCTTGATTTGCATGCTTCTCTGAGAAGGCCAGTCTCAGGAGCCCTTTAGGTTTATGACTCTTCAAAGTGGAACTGAATATATAAAGTTAAAAACATATCACACAGTCCCAGAATTGATTTTTCCAACCCAAAAATATTAGGAGAACTGGGACATTAAAACTTAATGTTAAGCAACAAGTACCAGTTTTGGGATATTGTTCTTGAATTATGTAAGTAAATGTTTTTGACATTGTCAAAACTTTAAAGCTGTGTCTGTAACACAAAGTTAAGTGACTAATTTTAATAATACTATGTTATATGTTCTGTATAGGTTAGTTCTGAAAGATATTTAGAGATTTTTTTTTATATAAATGCTACAAAAACAGAAAATAAACTCCAAGGTGTTGGTTGAGTGTGTGCATGTTGTGGGAAAAAAAGAGACTCATTCCTGACATTTCTGAGGTTTGGAATATTTTATAATTTAATTTTTAATAAATAAACATACTGTCATTAGAATATTGTGTTTCCCACTTATATAAGTGGTTGTTTCTTCTCCAATGCCAGAGAACCCATTGTTGTGACACCCTTCCAAATAGAAGGTTTAACAAACTCCTCTTCTTAGTATTCGAAATTCCCAGTAAGGAATTTAAGTTTCTATTACCATGATGCATTGAGATTAGAAACAGTCTGGGATAGCAGTGACCTGAATTTATGAACTCATGGGAAAGATTGCATTTTTGGAAATAGTCACTCATTTCAGAGACAGAGTCCTCAATTTAGTTTTTTAAAAAATATATAATATTTATCACTCTAAAAACATTTAGCTGATAAACAGTAATATTTAAGTTCAACTTAGTGATGCTATATCCAATAGTTTAGTGTATAATACAAATATAAAATTCAAATATAGAATGCTAACAATACAAATAAACTTACTGGTATTAAAAGTTCACTATAGGCACCACTGAACTCATGGGAGCATTAACAAGAATATTTTTATTCTTTCATTACTGTGTTTCACATGAGAAAACCAAAGTTGTCACATTATACCAAATTTCTGCTTTTCAGAGCGTATCTTGTGTATATAAAATTAAACACTGGCCATTTTAAACTTCTAAAGGATAGATTTTTATCTAACTAAACAATCCAAATATCTCTCATTCTATTTTTAATATTGCCTAGTTTTTAAACTGTCACTCTATATCAAATTGAATAGGAAAACATTTGTTTTCTTCTTGACAGAATTTTCTTAATCTTACAGCTACTTTAATCTTAACAGTACTGTAGAGCAGAATAAAAGTCACAAGCCAAAATTCTAGAGTTCCCTTTAAAAATCTAGCCTTCCCTTAGATGTATGCAGAAACTGAATTCCAGGCACATTGCTTCCATGCCAACCACAGTAATTTGAGAGAGAAGTTTTGCTTTAGCTTTGGAAACACTGCAAACACATGAGCTTTTTCAGCTGCTTGTCTTACAAAGGACTTAGCACAGTTTAGAGCTGTCTAAATTGTAAGTAGGGAGTAGGAAGAATCAACATGCTGAAATGATTTTGATAGACTTAATGACTTTGAGGGATGTAAGTGAATATCCAATGTGTGTGTGTGTGAGTGTGTATGCACTCTCATGGGTACAGAACAGAAATTTCATCCGAATATAATTTTCTGTGGCTGTTGAAACTTTTTGTTTCTTTTAAGTGAACCATTTCATCTTTTAATAACAGTTCCAAACTCATGTGGTTTTTAAACTTTTGACATATAATTGAAATGGAACATCCAACTGTGAAGAAAGTTGATTGCAAAGCAATTAGAATTGATCTTACTTATTTTTTTCCCCAGGTCAAGCTAATGCCTCCTGCTCCAAATGATGACCTAGCAACACTCAGTGAGCTCAATGATGGCAGCCTGCTTTATGAAATTCAAAAGCGCTTTGGGAACAATCAGATATACGTAAGTGCCCTTGAAATTGCCTTTTGCACTGCATTTTTCTTGCTGCATATTTTTACCCTTCAGTGCTGCTTATATTACAGATAATGGATTTATTGTTGCTTCTGGTCATGCTAATACCTTAAGGTGGATTTCTCAGAGCCCAGGTTGATTCTTCTGGTGCAGTTACAAGGCAGATTGAGCAAAGTCCAAATAACAGATTTGTGAAGTATAAGGTGATACCGAGGGTAGACAGCTTTCTTATAATTCATGCTGTGGAAGATCTTGCTAGAACCATCAGGATCTGTTAATCACTTTTAAAAAGGTTGTTTGTTTCATCTACTTTGATATGGGCTTCTAGATTTGGAAAAGGAAGCTAAAGGGGAAAAGTTTATTATGCATGGAGAATTGCCTCCCTATTTGCATGAAAAGATACAGTATTGTTGCTCCTCTAAATAATCAAAAAATGTCTTCATTTGTAAAGTAAATAATTTATGTGGGGATTTTTGATAACCTGTTATCAAATGAAACTCAGATGATAAACAGCATGGAAAATTTATTTGCTATGGGTCTATCCTGATTTATATGTGTTATTTCTACCAATACTAGTATGAATTTAGACACCATGCTATCTTGATTCTCAATATCTCTCCTCTCTGTCTCTCTTTCCTCTGCCTCTCCCTTCTTGATTTTGTTATATTGAACTCAGAACAATTCAGTCAATATGTGTATGGAGAGATCTGTTTATATACGTGTCTGCTCTTCCTTTTTATTAACACTCCTTTTTTCTACTGTCCTGAGAAATAGAGTGAGTAATTTTCATGGAAATGTGAAATCTGAGATTTCCTTGCAAGTAATAAATTGTCAGGTGCTAGTTAGCCTATGTAAATTCGATACAGCATCAGAATACTTGGATAAATTGTCTGCACTGTAAATATACTTAAAATTAAATACATCTCTCAAAATTAATGGAAGTGAGTCATTGGCATAAAGTGGTGAAACTTGATTACTTTGGTTTGTTATTGCCCTGTTACTTGTGTGTTATTTTAATTCTATTTTTTTCTCCTTGCCCATCATTGTATTGATTCTTTTTTTAACTTCTTAATTTTATTATCAGAAGACCACTGCTTGAATTGTTTTGAATTTCTTCATTTGCTTCATGCTTTTCAAGTGGCTTTGCCTCCCAAATATCCATTTAACTTACTTCCTTCATCTTGATGGGCACCATTTTCTTCAAAGCCACTGACATGTTTCTCCTACACCTCATAAATTTCTAGAGCAAACTTCGTTCTCTCTCTCTCTGATCTCACAAGGAACTGGAGTAATTTTTGTAAAAAATAAATATAGTTTCAAAACTTCCAGTCTTAAGCCTTGCCTCTGCCTTATCACTTTTCATGGGAGGATGACCACAATCCTTATTCCAGAACCTAGAATCTCCTATGAGTCTCATCAGGATCTGAACACTGTTGTTGGTGAGTTTTAGCCTCTGAGCATTGCCCTCCTTCCTGCATCGGGGAATGTTCTTATTTTTCTTTTCATAATGTTCTATTTCTAGCTTCATAAAATACTCGGCTTTATAAACTCCCACTCAAGAGTTCTTCAGTCTCTATGTTAACCTTCCAGATTAAGTCATTGCAGAGGATCTTTCTGCAGAGCACTTAGAACTACTTGTAATTACATATCTCACTAGTGGTTTGAATAACATCTGGCCACTGTCATACTAGACTGTGAGCTCAGTGAGAATAGGAACCCACTGGGTTTTCTCACCAAGAGGCCTGGCCTAGCACTTTCTAATCTTACATACTTTCTACCTCTTTATCTGAGTCATGGCTCTAAATCCTCCACGCAGTGGACTGTCTTCAGAGATACCCTCTGCAATCATCAGAATGAATATTCTCTGCTTTGCTAAACTGCACATAATATATAATTTGCCACTGTGTGAGGCATGGTTTTTGTTTTCTCCATATGTTAAATATTGAAGAGTTGTTTGTGATCAATTTTGTGATAAGTGTACTATGTTACAGTATTTGAATTTACCTCTCATGAATAGACAAGCAATTTAAACATTATTTATTGAATAGTAATCAGTGATTCTCAAAGTGTATTGTATGAACCACTGGATATGTGAACCTTTTACTAGCAGTCTAAAATAAGAGTAAGAGTTTTGAAACTTATAACAATTTTTAACTTATTTTTACTGTTGACATTATTACATGTGTCCCTGATTTCCTTCCCTTTGTCCACCTCCACCCAGCCCCTGCCCCTCATTCCCTCTGGCCATCACCACACTGTTGTCTGTGTCTATGGATTATGCATATATGTTCTTTGGTTAATACCTTCATGTTCTTTCTTTGATGGTTTAATTTTCATCTGTTAAATTAAATAAAAATCAAGGTTTATGTTTTGCATGTCTTTGTCTTTTTCAATTTCATTTTTCCAGGACTTCATCTTTATTATGTTTTTAAAAAGTATCATCAGTCCATGATGAACTGGAAATAAAAGCAAGTGTTTCTTCCCCGCAAATATAATGGTAGTAGTTTAGTAGATGTGTTGAGATTAAAATTTTCAAATTTGATAGTCTGATCTCAACACCCATTCTTCTATAGCCTCTTTCGTTGCAATTAATGGCATGCTCTTCCTTCCAGCTTTTAGACCTGAGTGCCTGGTAAAAGTATTAATGCTTGTTTTTCTTCCATATTTCCACATTGATCTTACTGTAAATATTCACAGAACATGACTTCTGCTGCTGCCACAGGCCCATGACAGTCAAGATACAATATTTAATTTGAATTTGAAGTTCAATAAGGATTTTCATCTTCTTTTTTACTATAGTCTGATATGTTATACAAGATGCTCTTTCAAAATAATCTGTAAATTTCTCTTCCAACTAAATGTAAAGCATTTCACTGAGCTATTGAATTGGGAAGTTTCCACACAGCCTGTAGCAGTAGAAAGTTCCCAAACCAACAACAAAAAATGAATTGCAGGTGATGAGATGTCAGTTGCTAGGAAATGCACAGAATAAAGGCATTGCATGCCCTGAACAATTATTGTCAACAGTCACAGAGAATAGAAGATGCAATCAAATCCCTTCATGGATGGTCAATAAGCATGTAGGCAATATTCTCTTTACGAACACACTAGTAGAACTTGAGACTCATAAAGAAAAGAAACCTCACAAAATAAAAATAAATTATGTAATATCTCATTAGCCAAATATGGAGGCTGGCTCATCTCAGCTCGTTAATAACTTACTGTTCCCTTTAGGGTGATCCAGTTTGATATAGCAGGTCTTCTTTATAAGAACATCTCAAGAGGCACAAGCTGGTGTCAGAAGTTGAAGTATCTCTCACTTCCAGGTTATTTGAAATTATGTGGATGGACACATCTTTTCCAAGCTAATACTACCTGCTAGCCTAGTCATCTGAAGTTTCACCTACAATATGCTTTGCTGTGCAGTACCTTCAACTAAAAGACCCTTTGAACACTTGACATGTATGTTATTTTAAACAGTAACTTATGAGAAAAATGATTTAGAAATCTTTACATTTCTATGATTTTAAAAATTCTCCATGGCACATTTAAAATTTTCAATTTTATCAAAATAACCTCTTCATAATATGGTATAAACCTATATAAAGTCATTTTTGTGACTGTGATTAATATTCAGATCATATTTTATAGATTTTGTTGTTTTTACAAAATATATTATCAAGATAGTATCAATCTCCTTTAAAAATTAGATCAATAGAAAAAATATATCTTAATAGGAAAATGCAATTTAGAGTTGCTATATTTTGATTTTATCTTAAATTCTTGGGGGCTTCTGGACAAGATAGAGGCATAGGTAGATATACTTCACTTCCTTGCACAGCCAAAAGAATGATAATAACCAATTTAAAAACAATAAGCAACCATAACTTCCAGAAAATTGATCTGTGTAGAAGTCTGACAACCAAGGAGTTAAACATTCATTCAGACCAATAGGAAGGGCAGAGATAGGAAACTGATGCCAGGATGCATAACAAGGTGGTGGTTGGCAGACCTGGCCAGACAAGGTGGTGGCTGGCAGACCAGGATATCCCACTTTTGTGTGAGGATAAGCCAGGAGGAACAACAGGGGAGCAAGACAGGCATTACTCTCATAGAAATTTAGAAATTGTTGCATCTTCCTGATTGATTTATTATTTTATCATTGTGAAATGTCATTGTTTATTCTTGGTACTGCTTCTTGCCTCAAAGTATACGATATTTTCTATGAATTGAGTATCGCTAACCCACCTTTTTTGTTGCTACTGTTTTTGTGTGCATCTTGCTTCATCCTTTAACTTTCAAATTTCATTATCCTTTATATGTGAAGTGTTTCTCTTTGGAGTAGCATATAGTTCTTAATCCAGTTGATAATCTTTTTCTTTCCTTTTTTTCCTTTTCATTGAATTTTTTTGGTGACACCAGTTAACCAAATTATACAGGTTGCAGGGGCACAATTTACAACACATCATCTGTACACCATATTGTGTGTTCACCACCCCAAGTGAAGTTTCAGTCCATTACCATCTACTCCCCACACACCCTCCTCCATCTCCCTTCACCACTCCCCCCAGCAAACTTTTAATGAGAGTATTTGGTAGCTTTACATTTGATGTAATTACTGATGCATTTGTGTTTAAATCTATCATTTATTTTTTAATATCTACTTGATTCATCTATGTGCCTTTATATCTCATTACTTGCCCTTTTTAATTAAAAAGTATCTTTATTTGCCTTCTGTGCTTTATCACCTTTTCAGTTATGCATTTTATGTATTATTATTCTGTAGCAACTCATTACCCCATTTACTTCCTTCCAAAACACATATTTTGTCATGTGTTTTAATTTTCATTTTTTAAAATCTAGCTGATTCTCACAAAACCATCTAATCATTACACTTTTTATGTGTTCAGTGGAACAAATCTATTGGCTTTATTTTATTTGAATTTGACTTTTCTGTTTCTTTGTTTACAAACTTAAAATAATTTGCAAAATGTTAAAGTATAATTTTTACTTATTCTTTATATTGCACAGTGATTTTTAATTTTAAAGGTGCTATTTATATAGTTTGAGAACTATTTATTTCCTTTTCTTTCAACAGACTTTTATTGGGGACATCCTCTTGCTTGTTAATCCATTCAAAGAGCTTCCAATTTATTCCACCATGGTGAGTATAATATTTAATATATCATTTAATAGTGTAGAACAATACTCACCAGATATAGCTATACGTACCAAATGACCAATTAAAAAGAAAAACCATAACAATAGATGAGGACAAATTTTTCAGAAAATTCTAAATTGAGTAGTTGCACAATGAGTCTCTTCATTATATTAAATCTTTAATGATTTGGAAGTATAATTATAATACCATTTTAAATATTTTTAGAATTTTGAGTGATTTCTTTCTATTTTGTATGTTGGTAATTTGAGTGTTCTCTGACTTTTAAAAATCAATTTGCTAGGATTTATTATTTGTTTTCATCTTTTCAAAGAAAACACTTGACTTTTAAACATTTTCTATTGTATATTTATTTTCTATACAATTGATTTTTGCTTTTTATCTTTATCTTTTCCTTCCTTTTACTTTGAGTTGAATATGGTAGACATTTAAGTTGTATAGTTAATTCACTGATATTTTGCTTTTTCTAAATAAATATTTGAGGCCTTTTATTTTGCTTTAAATGCAGCTTAACTAAACTCTACATCTTTGATATTTCATGATTTTATTATTATTCAATTACAGATATGTTTCCTATTATGATTTTCTTTATTGTATGAAGTTTATAAAAATAAAAACTTATTTTCTATTTTTTACATTTGCTTCTCTTATTCTATAGTATGGTTAGTAGACTGACTAGGTTACTTGGCTGACTAAGTTACTAATTCTCTCTTCTGATATTTTGAATATACAGATAAAACCATCTACTAAATTGTTGATATCTGCTGTTTTTTTCCAATATTAAATTTTTTATTTTATACTTAGAGATTCTAGTTCTGATGACATTCTTTGTTTTACCACCTGTTTTCTTGAACATGTTAATAATTTAATTTAAAATATGTGCCTGATTAATTACAACTTGTTATTCTAGTATCTCTGACTCTCGGTAATAATAATTCTAATAGTTCTAATCTAATCTAATGATGATATCTATTGATATCTGGGTCTGTTTCCAGTGTGTATGGCAGTTGGTTTGCATTGCATGGGTGTTATTCTCTGACATTCTGGAAAATTTGATTGAATCCTGAGCCTTTTATATAAATATTTATAGAGGCTGGGATGGTATTATATTTTTCCCAAGAAGTTTTGATTTTTTATGATAGATAAATAAATTATAGGCAGATGATTTTGACTCTGTACATTTCCTTTACTTTGTGTTTGCCCTTATGCGTAAGATGGCCCCCTTAAAGTTCCCCCCCCCATTCAGAAGTTGGGATGATGTCCATCTAGGTTTTACTTTGTTACTGAGACCTGAACTTGAAATTGTGTCTTCCCAGCAGTGCTAAACTGCTGAAATATTATATCTACTTAATTCTTTAGACAGCTTTGTTTAGTTTCTACCAGACCTCTAAGTTTTACACTCTGCAAAATGGCAACATATGATCAGAAAAAGTTATGCAGAACATCCTGTTTAGCTTAGTGCATTTTGATATTCTCCAAGGTATCGATCCCTTAAGTTCCAGCTGCTTTAATGATTTCCAGAGGTCTCAAATTAGGTGTTTAATTTGTATTTTATCTAGCTTTTATAGTGGTTCAGGGTGAAATCATTAGTCTGTTTCCAGCTATTTTATTATAGCTATAAGATAGCCTATTTCTATTTTATTGCATTGATGTCAGAAGATCATTTGCCTTCAAATATCTAAGCTTCATTGAAATTACATTATTTTTTAATTCTGTATATATCTTTCAGAGAGAGAGAGAGACAGTTGCTATTTAAAGTTAACTATTAATATATTGTTCCTGGCTTATATTACAGTGTCACCTTTGATTGTAGAGTGAATACAAATCTTATGGTGAGACAAAAGTGAGTTTTAAACAATTGAATAAAAATAGATATACCTATATAAATATTATTTAAATACTGCAGGTCAAACTATAAGTGTTAGGAAAAATATAACATAATTGTTGTAATATCATATTACCTGCCATATAATATTATATATTGTAATAAACTTGTTATTTTGTGGGTATATACAATATGGCAGTTTTATGGTTTCAAATAATATGGTGTATTTGCATTTCTTTCAGAAATACATGCTAATAGATGAAAGAAGAAAAACATTGAGATACATTTATTTATAACTGCAGGAACGAATATAATGCATTGAGATTTTTGCCAGAACATTCCATTAAAACTTAAAATGGCAAATGCAATCTATAATCTATAGGTATCAGACTTGGTATACATCATTTCCAACTGACTCTGACATAGAATGTAAGAGGAGAATAAATATATTTTGGTAAAATATGCACTGATATAAAGCTCACAGTAAAATTATCCACTTTTAACAAGCCATACTTAAATTTTACAGCATCTGGTGCTTTGGAATTCACATATGTTATGTAAAATCAAATAGTTTGTACCCCTGGTCTACAAGTAATAACCCATAAAATTATAGGTATTAGATAGAAATAAGAATTTAATTTTTAGGATGAATTAGTGGGCATTCTCTGTTAGCAATATTAGTACCTTGTAACTTTAAATCAGCTGCTTGTGTTTTAAACCACATTTAAATGACCTCGTCTATGGACACACAAGAGAAAGTTTCATTTCTTTTTGTGTATCTTGATTATAATTATGCGTGTGTTTATTAAATGATAAATTTTATTTAAATAGTTTTGTTTTCTCCCATGTTGATTAGTTTAATGAAAGAAGAAAATAAAACATTGAGTATGATCACGTCTATAAAGAGTATACAAACCAGGAAAATGACTTCTGTGTTTCATGTTGAAAAAAATAAGTCCACAACCACCATCTGTGCCTTATTTTATTTTGTTATTACCAATACCATTAACTGTGTTATGTTAAGCCATTGCATAATGTTTCTTATCTAGAAGGTCATTAATCATGGATGTAGGACACCCTTTGTGGCAAACTTTGTTTTCATACTAATATGAGCACAACAGCAAACAGCCCTGTTCATTCGGTGGCTTGCTGCCTGCCATAAGCAATGTTGATCTGACGCTGACACTCACTGGGGAGATATGGCAATGAGGGGCCAGTGGGCAGACAGTTTTAAATGAAGTATAGCCAACACGGGAAAATTCATTATTATGCTGCCTATTTATGCTGAAGACAAGTATCATCACTCATTTTAAACACGTAAGAGATTGGGGAGAAGGAGAAAATAGAAAAGTAGCAAGATCTTTCTGAATAGCCTTTACAAAACAAAGCAATCTTATATCAGGGACAAGAATGCTTTATAAAACCAATAAGCACTTCTTTAGTCTATTAAATATAGCATGTTGTGTTAGATATTTAAAGATACTGAGTCTCTTTGTCCTTGAGTATTGCATATACATTCTAAAAGCAAAATGCAAAAGTATGGTAAAAAATCAGACTCATAGATGAGACAGAAAAATGTCTTTATTGGGGGTGCACACCATTGATTGACATGTCAAAAGGTTAGAATGGAAGGAAATCTTAGGTTAATAAAGGCATTACATAGAAAAAATGTGATTGGGGCAAATTTTAAAGAATGAGTAAGATTCTGATAAGGGGAAAGGGAGTATATTTTGCAGAGCTGCCTAGATGTGATCCTGGAGATGAACAAAATAGGGCCATTTGGAAAAATGCACAGAACAATTTGATAAATTAAGGAGGTCAAAAAGGTAAACAATTAAAAGTTAGTTTTTACACCTAGATTATAAAGTTAGATTACAGAGTTTGGGTTTTGTTTTGTGGAAAATAAAGAACCATTGGATAAAAAGAAGTAGGATATAATTAGAGTTTAAAAAGAGATAGCACATAAAATTTCAACTGAACTGAATCCTCTTGATCCAAAATGATACAGATGGGGACAGAATAAGGTGAAGTGGCAGCCTGCGGGACAGGAAGTGTGTTACCCAGATGATATTTGCTGCACCAATTAAAATGAGCAGTAATATTGATAATGATAATGATAACCAATAGAAAGTTAGAACTTATGTAAGTGAAAATCTTCAAGGCTTGATAGAAACAATGAAATAAAAAACAGTATCAACCAAAGGGTGGCTGGTTTGATTCCCAGTCAGGGCACATGCCTGGGTTGCGGTCCAGGTCCCCAATAGGGGATGCATGATAGGCAACCACACATTGATGTTTCCCTGTTTCTCCTCCTCTTCCCCTCTTCTCTCTCAAAAAATAAAATATTAAAAAAAAATAAAAAGAAAACCAAAATGAAAACAGTATCATATTAAAGTTATTGTTTCATATTTATATTACAAAACATAGAATTAACATCAAGCAAAGAATTATCAGATGGTAGCAATGGATTATTTTACAGTACAAACTCTAAAATTGCATGAAAAGGAGATTAACAGGAGAAAGAAACTGAAAAAAGTTACTAGTTTGGTTATCATGAAACTATTTAGACACTCAAAATCCATTACATATGGAATCTCTAGTGAAACTTAGCCTAAAGAAAATAGGTAATGCCAAATGCATGTGAAGAAACAGGGTAGGGACGTGAATGCCCTCTGTGTATGAATAGTTTCCTTCATATATGCTCCTAGCTCTCTTATGTCTCGCTTTGTTTATAGCATTTAATGAAATCCTCAGTAAGATTTTACAAAACAGGTTAGTTTGAAAATATTTTGTCAAAATTAAATTGTTGGACTTGGGGAGAAGTGAAAGAGTGTTAGTCCAAGTTTTCCAAAAGGACAGAATTTGTCGTAAAAGAAAATAAAGGTGGGCTAAATGTCCTAGTGGGTTTATGAATTATAATGCATATGTAACTATCATTAAAATAGTTTTAATATTCATTTTAACTTGGGAATAATTCAAAATACAAAAGAGTTCAAATATAATACAATAGACAGTTGTGTACACACCATCATATGGGTCTCATATTTTTTTTAAAAATGTTTCAAATAAAAAATCATTGTTTTACATACACCCCTGTGATCAGGATGCAACTTTAAAGATATGACAAGAAACCATTGTTTTCTAGCTTAGTTGTAACACTTATTTTCTGGGTGGTACAGAAAATAAAGATGTGCCTTAATAATATGGCATCCTAGGTTAGATGACAGTGTGCTGTGAACACAGACTAAGTTCCACCTCACCTAATTCCTTTTATAAGCAATCATAATCACTATCCTGTAATTATTATACTCTCATCTAATCTTTTGTGTATTCACTATATATATGCATTATACATGTGCAATAAAAATGCATATACCATTATTTTCTATTTCAATTCACTCAGAGAACATATGCTTTAAAAATATTAACCATAGTGCTTTCAAACATTTTTTAATGTTAAAAGGTGTGGGTCTAGTTAATTTATTCTAAATGCCCTATAGTATTTTATGGTATTGAAACATAGTCCTATTGGTGGCAGCTGCAGAAGTTTCCAGCTGAACTGGGCCCACAGCTTCTTCACACAATGATTGATGGCATTTGTGGCTGAAGTTATCCTCTCTGCCAGGATTGTCAGAGTGCTTAGGATTCCACAGAATGGATATATGTTCTGGAAGATATTACCAAATTTTTTCAAAGCTGTATTTGGTAGAAATTTATCTGATGAAGAGATATCTAGCGGTTGAATTCATTTCATCAAGAAGTCATCATGAAATGCTGGAAAATTAGGAAAGATGAAATTAATCAGGCTCTGTTGGAAGACGTAGTTGATATTTCTTCTGCACAGCTAAGGATTTTGACTGGTGGTTAAAGCTTACACTTTCTAGTGATGACATTGCTACATTACAAACCCAACTTTTAAACCTTTATCTATGTGTAAAAGAAAATGGTGAAATCAAACTGTGTTCTGTTGAAATGAGTAAAGGAGAGCTGCAGACTTTAATAAATCCCTTGGAATAACTGGAAATGGTGAATGCAAACATTATCAGATTCCACTGCTACCACTGACATGACAGAGTGAATACTGTGTGTTCAGAGTGAATACTGTGTGTGCAGTATACTGTAGTGCTGAGCTGAGAAAGCTTCCAAGTTGAGATTACAAAGATAAAAATTTATTCAGCTTCTGTAAAGAACAGGAAATTATATAGTTGACAGGAAATCAGGCCCCACTACTAATTAGCCATGTGACCTAGGACCGGTCCGTAACATCTTTGCATCATTTTCCTTACGTATAGAAAGGAACATGATCTTCATACACACATCATAGGTGTCTGAGAGGACTGGATAAGCCAGTGAGTACAAAGTGCTGAGAACAGCAGCAAGAACATAGCAAGTGTAAGCCATTATTCGCAGTATTAAACTATCTTTGATAAAGTTACCAATACTTTATGTGTACTATATTCCTTTATTGTTTGAAATGGCACTTCCCTTGTTACCAGAGAGTTTCTGCATCTTTTCTCATATTTATTGGCCATTCTTTTCCATTTATATTCTTTGCCCATTTTTTTCTTTTATTTCCAGTTTTTCTCATTTATTTCTGAGTCATTTAAAAAATACTTGCAATTTATTGATTATACACACAGCTTATTCTCCTCTCTGTCTTTGCTTTGCCTTATTTTATTATTATGGTGTGTGTGGTCGCACAGGAATTGTTGAATGCGATGTGAGATTGACCCATCTATACCATCATAGTTTGTTTGTGACCCTCATTTTCTTACTCAAATTATGACAATTCTATTCTATATATTTGTCAAAATTATTTAAGCTCTGCCGTTCATATTTGGAACTTAGATTCTTCTGGAATTTATTTTTATACATGGCATGGGATAGAATTCAATGTTTGTTTCCTTTACAAAGACATGGTTAATTTTCTCAATACCAATCCCTTCTATATGGATAAATGATGCAGAATCCTGTCAGGCATCAACCCCCACTTGTGAATGTCTTGAGTTAGTTGTGCAGTGTATTCTAGTGATCCCTTTTTCTTGTATCTGCATCAGAACCACAATGTTTAATGACTTTGGGTTTTTGAAATTTTTATCAAGATGTAATGAAAAATGGAAGAGGGCTCATTTGTAAGTATACCAACTAATACATGTTCATGCACTCTCAGATATAGGACATTACCAGAATCTTCCAGAAACTCCATTCTTGCTCCTTTCCAATCACTACAGACACTTTGCCCAAGGTGCTACTGATCAGACGTCTAACAGTGTAGATTCGCTTTACCTGTTTTTGTACTTTATGTACATGGTCACGGAGTATGTTCTCTTATGTGTATGACAGATTTATGTATGTGATAGACTCCACACAACATTATGTTTGTGAGATTTATCTAATTATGTCTTATAACTCTAGATCATTATCCTACTTTTAACATTCTTTCCCCTATAATTTTAAATAACTTCAAACTTAGAGAAAATCTGCGGGCAAATGGTACAAACAACTTCTTCCCTCAACCATTTTCAAATAATTGGCTGGCATGTTGTCCCACCAATGTTGAGATGGAAAACCAATGTTTGATGGTTGTATGGAAGTCAGATAGGAGAATGCCTTTTCTACAAACAAAGGAAAAGACATTCCTTTGTTTGTTTTCCTACAAACAAAGGCGTTCTCTTATCTGACTTCCATACAACCATCAGAAAATAATTGCCACTGATGCACTGCTGTCATCTGATCCAGAGGCCTTGTTCAAGCCTTTCCCATTGTCCCACCAATGCCCAGATAACCAAAGATCCAGGCCATCCTGCAGAGTGCCCCGAACCACCAGGCTCCTCAGCCCCCAATCTGGAGCAGTTCAGTCTTGAACTTCTCAGTCTTGATATCTTTGAAGAAACAGGCCAGTTATTTTGTAAAATAAAATTTATTTGCCTGATATCTCTTTCTGACTCAGAAGTCTTCCTATCATTTCGTTTATTCAAATGTAAATGACTTCATTAGAGAATCAGAAGGACTAAAAATACTGACACTGAATCACCATGGCAATCATCATAAATCACTGTCACTGAAGTTCAATTAGTTTGAACTCAAACTAATTTGAAGTCAAACAAATTAAATTTTTGTTTTTCTGAGGAATTTACAAATTCATATGCATTTTAGTGGCAAATGCCTTCTATTCAAATTAAAAATTCTTTCTATCTTATGTGACTGAAATTAAATTTGAGAAATTGTATTTGATGTACATTATCAGTTTCAGTTCACTTCATGGTTATCTATTAAACTGGATGTTTGTGAGTTGTTCTCCTGAAAGATAGCAGAATAATTTAAAGTCTGTGAACCTAGTAATGAAGGATCAAATATAAGCCTCCATTCTATCATTATGATTGCTTAAAATGTGCTGAGAAGAGCATAATTTTACAAATGTTTTGTAGTCACAAGTGAGGTTCAAAATTCAAGATAAATTCACTTTTGTGTTTTGGAAATAAGTCAGCTGAGTCATGTGGTAAAATATCCTGAAGCCTTTTTATGGAGATGTTTGTCTTTGTGCTGCGTTGTTCCAGGTGTCCCAGCTTTACCTGAGCAGCACGGGGCAGCCGTGTTCCTCCCTGCCGCCTCACATTTTCTCCTGTGCAGAGAGGGCCTTTCACCAGCTGTTTCAGGAGCAGCGCCCCCAGTGCTTCATTCTCAGGTAAACCCACTCAGCCGCGCAGCCTGAGGGTTTGGCTGTAAAACTGTCCTCATTTATTACAGTTTACATCTGTTTACGTTCTCAGCAGTTCGCAGTCCGGTATATCTTTGCTATAAGTACATTAGACTCCTTACAAAGAAGAAACGTCTTTGTTGTTGAAAACAGCTTCAAGTGTGGCTGAATCAATGTCATCAAACTTAACCTGAAACTCAGTTCATTCTGAAGATTTACAGCTTAGAACCAGAGTGTTTTTGCTTTCAAACCTTAGAATAAAAGGTGGAAGAAAGGATCCTAATCAATATTAGTGAACCTGTACCACAGTTCTCCAAAATGTGGTGCTACCCAAAAAACAAAATAAAAATTATTAGTTTGTAAATATGGGTTTTCCCACCTGTTTCTAGGTTTTTACATTTGTTCATATTTCACCAAAATTATATACCACATAAAAAGTATCTTTTATGGAAATATAATGGTAACATTAGCTCATAAATATATGAAGGTGCTTAGGAGGATGATTTATATTTGAGCAAGAATTCTTCACACCCAAAACAAATACCACAGCATTGGAGGTGAAATATGATTATGCATTGATAGAAGATTGAAGACATACTTAGGAATTAAAATAAGATCTGCACTGAGAATTATGTTTTACACTAGGAGAAGTCTCTGAAAGAGGGGATTTTTGTAAGCAATCATAACTTTTCCTGAGCTCTGACCCTTGGTGTTGGTTGCAAACTGACTGTGTGGATAAACCATTGCACAACTCTAGCCAAAGTGAAACGAAGGAGTATAAAGAAGGGAATCTGGAGAGAACCCAGAGACATTTACATATTTAAATAAGCATTGTTTATATACTTTTACATTATTGATTTGATCAAATAATGTAATGGAGGATCAGATTGACGGGTTGCAAACTTGAGCCTTCTTCTTTCCAAAATGGTGTGCAAGTCAGCAGTTGTTCTCACGCTTTTTCTGAAGTGTCTCCAGGATAAGAGAGACATTGGAGAGTAGCTCCGCCCATTTTGAGTCTAACAACTCTATTTTTATCTGCTTTATCTATTGTATTTTCTGGACTTACTGTGACAAAAAGGGAACATTTTTTAAAACTTGTGAGATCAAGATCTATTAGTGTTGACAATAATAGCAAGTTATATTTATTGAGAACTTACTAAGTGCTAGACCTTTACTAAATGCTTTCCATGTATTATCTTATTCATTGCTTTAGAAACCTTATGAGATAGGTATTATTATTGTGATTAGATGACTAAGTATTAGAAGGGTTAACTAGTTGGTCCAGGGTCTTGTAATTTGTAAATAGTGAATTGGGGATGTGAACCCAATAATGTGAATTAATAAATGGTGGTAAATTTGGCTTTAGCCAGAGTGGCACAGTAGGCTTCATCTTGAGGAAAGGTTTTTAATAATTTTTAAATCTTTCTCCTGGCCTGTAACTGGGAGTCTGGAGTCCACCATGACTGACCTTACCTTTTACTTCCTAAAGGCCTTGTTAGATGGTTTTGATTAATTGTTCAAACATGTGTGAAAAATATCCATTATCCTAACTATATGCTGAGCAAACCTGAATTAATATTATTTGCTGCACACACACATAACTTGTGAAATAAGCAGTACAGAGTTGGCCTTTGTCGTGTACAAATTTAGCAGACAAGGCTGGTTAAATAAATTTAAGAATTTTTATGGGCCCATGTTTGGAACAACCTAAAATTTCTGGCCAATTTATAATCTAATCATAAACTTGGATTTTGAGATCAAATACATTTCTTGAAGAAGTTGAACCAGAAATGTTAGTGTTGATGTGATCACCTATAGAGCTAAGCCTAACATAACAAATTTTTCTTTTCTTTTATTTCTTTGTATTTTACATAGTGTAAATGAAGTGTAGCCATTCTGAGATTTTTATGAGACGGTTAGAATGTTTTTATTTTAGCTGTCATTTTCACTACTCCTCATCTGTCAATCAAACCCAGTGAGCGCAATGGTGGGAGCAGAGAGGGGGACTCACGTGACCAGCAGGTCAGCCCCATACCCTCACATGCTTCTGTGTCTTCATATTCACAGAGACTGTCTCTGCCTCAGTCACTACTCTGCACTTGCCACCTATTTCACATTGCTTAATAGAAGCTTGAGAAATACTTATGGGATATTTAATGCTAAATAAATGCTACCTTCTCCAAAAATCAGTTCAACTTCCACCTCATTGAGAAGGCTTCCCTGGCCCCCTCTGGGGGATATACCTGCTCCTTCACCTGTGGGTGCATGGCTTGCTGTGCCCCACTGTGTTCTAATTATGCATCATTTACGTACTTAGTGTTGACTTGAGAGTATCCCCACAAAATAGCAAAGGGAGCAGTATTTTTCACTTCTTTACTCCTCAAGCCTCTGGCACATATTAGACCCTCAGTGACTTATATTTGAAAGAATATGCAATATTTTAAAAGGGAAAATGGTATTTTCAAGATATATACCTGAGTGAATGCAAGCAAAATCTCGGTCAAATGAAGATTCGTGAAACATCTAATTATTTTTCTGGGTAATAGAATTTTTGTAGCAATAGATATAATTGCAGAATTAAATTTCCATCGTGAGAGATCTATATTGTTTCTTCTTTGAAATCAGAAGGTTAAAGAAAAGGTCTTTGCATTGAGAAAAGGAGTGGCCTGTCTTGTGTGGGTCACTGTCATCTGCCCTGTTGAGGATGCTGGGGTAGTTGTTCCAAAAGTAGTTAAAATGTTCATAGTTAGCATGAATGAGGAGAGTAAAAGCATTTGTTAACAACTGGAAACATGAATAAAATAGTTAAAGTTCAGCTTCTTTTCTGGCAAATGCCCTTTCTTTAATCAAATTTATTAGAACAAAGTTCAAGAAAGAAAACAGTAGTAAAGAACTTTTATATATTTAATTTTTGAATAATAGATAAAAGACTATTTTTATAAGTATTCTATCTCGATACAGTAAAAACTTTATTTTATATCAGACCACTTTGGTATAGTAACTATTGTATTGGAACTTTATGTTAATTCTTTATTGTCTAATTTCAGGAATATAATACAGTTATTGTGTGTGTGTATACATATATATATATATGTATATACATATATACACACACCTTGGAAATGTCAAAAGTATTTTCATTAAAAATAACAAATGTAGTTAGTGCTCGCTCCTAGGTTAAAGGAAAATGGGAAATGTGGACTGTCAGAACTGAAGCAACTTCAAGAGGAAACAGGATGTTTTAGGGTCTGCTGAGTGTCAGCACTTCATTCACCTACTCACATCTGACCATTTCACCAACTTGGTTTTAGTAGCTGCACACTCTCTGTTCATTCAGAAGAAAAGAGAAGTAAGGCTCAGAAAGATGTAATGACTTTTCCAGGCAGGATGTAATGGTTTGGAGGGGAAGGTGCAGAAAGATTTAACAAGGCCAAGCCAGGTGGCTCTAGAATGCACGCACCTGCAGTGCAGAGGGCCGTGACCTTGGCTCTGCCTCAGTCGCTTCCATTTCCAATGCTGAAGACAAGTGGATACTGTCTTTCTTTTCCACCTAACACCTTTGGCAGTAATTCACCTGCATTATGTGGTTCTACACTGTAAGATATCAGATGGCAGAGGTTGCATCACATTCATTGGTAGTTCCAGTATCTGAACACCTGATACCGTGTTCAGATAGGGTACCTGACATAGTACACATTTGCTAAATATTTTGAATGAATGGATCAAATTGGAGAGTAAATGATACCATGACTCATTAAAAGTTATGTTGTTCCCTACCATCACTGTGCCTGAGAATTACTTGTGGTTATTAATTTTTTTTTACTAAATGTTCCAAAATAGTAACTTGTGTTTTTCTTTTGTTTTGTTTTAGTGGAGAAAGAGGATCTGGAAAGACTGAAGCCAGCAAACAAATAATAAGGCACCTAACCTGTAGATCTGGAACCAGCAGGCCTATATTTGATTCCAAATTTAAACATGTAAGTTTCTTATTGGCTTGGAAAATATGTTGAAACAAGAAAAATATAATTTAAAAATAGAGTGACATCATAATGTACCATACATTTAACCATAAGTTGGTCAAAATTTGTGAAAATAAAAAAGATTGAAGTTTAGTATAAATTAATATTGTCCAAGTAATCTTTCCTTGTATAATATATTTAAAATATTTTGATATACTCTCTTTTCATATGTGTCAGAACAGTTGGATTAAAACAGGTAATTTAGTTAGAAGTTGTTGTTCACAAAGAAAGTGCCACTTTGGTGTGTAGCTGCCTTTGGCTGGGCTGACCCGGTCAGAAATCTTGGGGAGGGGGATAATTGAAAGCTGATAATAAAGTTTCAATGTATGTAAAAGAACTGGCAACAGGAAACTTTAAAGACATTGATGAGCAGGAAGTAAATCTTCAACCCCAACTCAAAAAAACCTGTTAACCTTATATGTAAAAAATTATGTTCAGTGTCTCACATGTGTAAGAAGAGTATGTTTTGTTAAAAATGAATCGACATGCTCTATATAAAATACAAGAAAATGACATCCCTACATGCTGCTATAGCATTTCCTTGATCAACAAAAACACATCACACATTGCAGGCCATGTTGCAGCAGTACACACATTCTTGGTGCATGTTTCCAAGTGAGGTGTTGTGAATACAATGACCCAGTCTCCAATTGACACAGCTCGCTCCTCCTGCACAGGCCTCCCTGCACGCGCCTATGCAGCATCACACCTGCGTGTCGTTCAGCAATTGTGTAAGTGTCTGATTACACTCGAATAAAAACAATTGCTATTATCTGAGAGCCTTCCTTAAAACAATGCCATCTAAAGGTTCACACACATTACAAATCTAGAAATGTACTGCACAATGGGTATTGTGCTGTTTGTGTTTGGTTTTGTTTCACTTGCCCTTGTTACCTTGTGCCTGCAGGTCAGAATTATTTCTGCCATGCTTTTGTTTACATGGGAACATTCTGGAAATTTAGTATTGGATTCCTCACTTAGAAATGAGATGAACTTACATTTAACTGGTAGATTAATGTTATTTCCTTATATTTTCTACTTTTCATTAAGAAGTGCTTAAATAACTAAATTTGCCTTAATGGATTTCCAAGCATGTGCCTGATTCTGGAGGCTTTTTTAAAATGAAGGCTATATAATAAATCATACTTCAGTGTGTCTATGGAATCATATGTATTCATTAGTGACTTTACTTCATTGGCATTTATTAAGCTCAACCTATAAATTGAGCATCTGCATAATTCTACAGCACAGCTCAAAATAATTGAACATATTAGGTTGACTTGGAAAGAATAGTATAAAAGATCTTTGTTCAGATATTATAATATGATGACTCTTGATAGTTAAGGATTAGAGAATTTATAAAACAATAGTTAGAAAATAGACTCAGGTTAACTAATAAAATAACAGGATATATTGGCTTAATTATACTGACAAGCAACAATAGATTCCACTGTAAATTATAGACTAAAACAATCATTTATTAAAATAATCCATTGAGAAAGAGCAGGCTATGTAATTTTTAAAGTGCATTCTAAATTACTCTATGTAAACTGGCTTTGCATTTTTGCTTACCTGAATACATTCTAAATAGCATTTCTTTGGATAAGAGGTTCTAACTCTTCCAAAATTAATTAGAATCTTGGAATGAATATTATACTGCCAATGCAAGTTTTAAGTAAAACTATTTCTAATTCATTTTTTATTTTTAAAATATATTTTATTGATCATGCTTTTATAGTTGTCCCACTTCCCCCCTTTATTCCTCTCTGCACTGCACCCCCCCTCCCACCTGCATTCCCCGACATTAGTTCATGTCCATGGGTCATACATATACATTCTTTGGCTTCTACATTTCCTATAGTATTCTTAACCTCCCCCTGTCTATTTTGTGCCTACCAATTATGCTTCTTATTCCCTGTACCTTTTCCCTGTTTCTCCCCCCTACCCTCCCTGCTGATAACCCTCCATGTGATCTTCTTTTACGTGAATCTGTTCCTGTTCTAGTTGTTTGCTTAGTTTGTTTTAGTTTTTTAATTTTTAAAACATATTTATTTATTATTTATTTATTTATTTATTTATTTATTTATTTATTTATTTTTGAGAGAGAGGAGAAGGAAAGGAGAGAGAGAAAAACATCAATGTGTGGTTGACTCTCATTTACCCCGCACTGGGGACCTGGCCCACAACCCAGGCATGTGCCCTGACTGGGAATCGAACCAATGACTGATGTTTTAGTTTTGGTTGTTGATAGTTGGGAGTTTGTTGTCATTTTACTGCTCATGTTTTTGATCTTCTTCTTTTTCTTAGATAAATCCCTTTATCATTTCATATAGTAAAGGCTTGGTGATGATGAACTCCTTTAATTTGGCCTTATCTGGGAAGCACTTTATCTTCCCTTCCATTCTAAATAAAAGCTTTGCTAGATAGAGCAATCTTGGATGTTGGTCCTTGCCTTTCATGACTTTGAATACTTCTTTCCAGCCCCTTCTTGCCTGTAAGGTTTCTTTTGAGAAATCAGCTGACAGTCTTATGGGAACTCCTTTGTAGGTAACTGTCTCCTTTTCTCTTGCTGCCTTTAAGATTCTTATCTTTCATCTTGGATAACTTAATTATGATGTGGCTTGGCATATTTCTTCTTGGATCCAATTTCTTTGGGACTCTGTGAGTTTCCTGGATATTCTAGAAGTCTGTTTCCTTTGCCAGATTGGGGAAGTTCTCCTTCATTATGTTTTCAAATAAGTTTTCAATTTCTTTCTCTTCTTCTCCTCCTTCTGGAACCCCTATGATTCAGATGTTGGAATATTTAAAGTTGTCCCAGAGGTTCTTAAGCCTCTCCTCATTTTTTTGAATTCTTGTTTCTTCATTCTGCTCCAAACCATTGATTTGAGTCCCAGTTTCCTTCCTGTCACTGTTGGTTCCCTGTATATTTTTCTTTATTTCACAAATGTATTTCACTTTGTCTTAGGCTTCATTTCTTCCTTCATTTTGTGACTGAACTCAATACATTCTGTGAGCACCCTGATTACCAATGTTTTGAACTCTTCTTCTGATAGTTTGGCTGTCTCTTCAGGACTTAGTTCTTTTTCTGGAGTTTTTATCTTCTCTTTCACTTGGGCCATATTTCTTTGTCTCAGCACATGTGTTACATTGTGAGGGGCAGAGTCTTAGGTATTCAGCAGGGTGGGGCAACCCTCTTCACTGTGTTGGGGCACTGTCTGTGGGGGAATCGTCAGAGAGGGAATAATGCCACTTGCTCAGCTCTCACCCCACTTTTCATCACTTCCCTCCCTTCCCACAAGTGGATTCTGCCCTTTCAGGTCCTGATTCCCAGGTGGGTAGTTTTGTGTGCATGAATGTGGGACCACCTGGTCAGCCAGACCCAGTCTCACTCACAATGTCTGCTGCTTTGTTGCATGTCCACACTCACTGTCCATCTCCATCCCTTTTACCAGTCTGGACGAATGTTTCTTTAACTCCTTGGTTGTCAGACTTCCATGCAGTTTGATTTTCTGGCAGTTCTAATTACTTTTTGTTTTAAAGTTGGTTATTATCCTTCTTCTGGTTGTTGGAGGAAGACCTCCATCTTGGCTGGATGTCTGAAGGTTATTCTTCTTAGAAGTTAAAGAATAAATAGTGAAGGAGTGGTAGGGACGTACGAGGAAGGACACATTGAAAAGGTTTTCAACTGAGAATCATGTGGAGGCTGAGTAGAGAATATTTTCCTTGTGGTTTCCATTGAAGACATCATTAAAGATGTATAAATAAAACTCATAAGATGGAGTGTGCAAGACAAGGGGGAAATGAAGGTGTGTGGGAGGAAGTTGGACATTTATAAGTTTCGTGCAGTCATAGTATACAGTATTGTCCATGAAGGGGGTGCAGAGAGGAGGAGAAAGAGGTTTAGTTGGTATTTGGAAGGTGAGGGAGAACCCTGAGCTCCAGAGATGATTTTAGTAATTTTATGTAGGTAATATACTTTAGGGACATGCAGCTGTGATATTTCTGAATTTTAGCCTTACATGTCAATTGTCCCATCTTAAAAGTCTGCATAGCTTTACATTCTACCTCTGTGCAGTGGGCTTCTGAGTATGCCTTACATAGTGGGGGCAGGGGGGGTTGAGTCTATCACCATTGTTTGTGCTTTTGTTTCCCTGTATAATTTCAAAACAGATAAGCTCAGGTTAGAAGGCTGTCATTTATAATCCCTGTAGTTGAATTTCAATCTGTGGAAGCAGGGGATTTTCCATGGCAGTAGGTTTCTTGGAACATAAAAGTCATGTTTGTTTTTGGTGGGGGACTGCCTGAGACTTTCTAGTAATTCTGGAACAACTGAGTTTAAACTTTAAGAAACATTTCGTTTCTTTCAAATTATTTGAACATTTGTTGAGCACCTGCTTTCAAAAGGCAGAGTGATATGGTCAAATTGTTCAAGCCATTATTTTGTAGCAAGGGGGCCACAGGTTTTTGCTTTTAGAAAATTGAAGAGATTAACTACTACCATAATAATAGTGCATAACTTTTAGTGGAATAATTATTAACATTTTATAGCAAAAAATTACCATACAGTGTAAACAGAAAAAAATCATGCCAATAAAATCTGAGTCAGTAAGTACTGAGGAAATTTATACTTACTTACTTTTGCCAACATTTTTTAATTTAAAATTTTATTAATGTACAACATTCTCATTTTGTTTCAAAGTCAAGTTGAAGGGTGGACTATCTTTTATGGCATTTTCTTGGTATTTCTCTTAACATACTTGTTTGGTGCCACCTACTGGCCAAGTTGCTAATTAAAGATTAAAAACCACTGGTTATTTCAAGTTAATCTTGAGTGATGAACCCGAATTGCATAGCTAAAAAATGCCATGTAAGTATTTATATTTTGTTTAATGGTTTTAGTTTTATGCCTTATATGTACTATTTATTGTTATTCTAGCAGTAATAACCCTATGATGCAGTGCTTAAACATATTAATTCCACAGACAGATTAGATTATATGGGTTGAGATCCCAATTGCACTATTTGCAAAATTGGAACACATGTATATATGAAAACTTTACCTATATATAACTTTATATGCATAAACTCACATGTTATACATATCACATTATATGTATGTTTCTATTATTATTAATAAAAATAAAATTAATCTTTATTTGTTGAATGCTTAGTATGTGCCAGGCACCAATCTGAGGGCTTTATACACCTGACACTTAAAACCACTGAAGAAGCTGTTCCTGCATTAGAATAAAGGAAAATAAGGTTCAGGAAATTCAAAAACTTTGCTCCATGTGACATGATTTGTCATTAGCAGAACTGGAATGTGAGGGCAGCTACTTCTCACTACGAAGCAAAGATATTGAACCATTCATTACCATACACTTCCTATTTAGGCACAAGTCATTAATTATCTTTTGTGTACTTTTTCTATTATAATAAAAATCCAGTTTACTATCAGATATAACACCAAAAAAATAGAAGCCCAAATATTTTTTAAAATTTATTCCAGTTTTTAAATGAATTTTAAAACAGTTGTTTAATGTAAATGTTTAAAGTGTGATATAATTATATTATTTATTTATTTCACTATATATTTAT